>CM019151.1:127650162-127812662 GCA_009733165.1 Naja naja | reverse complement strand
CTTAGAAACGTTTGTTCCTTCTCGGGTTTTATTGATGGGCTATTGGACTGTCAAATACTTACCAATAACCTCCCTCCCGTCTGAAAAGGAAGTCCTCTGCTTCTCTCTCCCCCTACCCGCCCCTCCCAAGAGGTTAAATAAGTTGAAGCCATACATACGACTTGGCCATACATACTACCTCGGCATGTTCTTTTTCACCGTTTTAGCCGGTTGTGAACATCAATGTAGGACATCGGGAAAGTGCTGTCGCTCCAGCTTTATCTTCAGGCTTCCCTGTCCGATGTGTTAGGCGGCAGTCCCAGTAATGCAGATTCCGAATAGAATGATGGGAGTTGGAGTCTGGAGGGTTCGGAAGACGCTCCTCAGTCCTCACACACCGTAGTCCGTAGACGCACACCACAACACACAAAACCAGGGCAAGTGTGGATCAGGCAGGCGCTTTACTTGGACAGCCAGAGCACGGGAGAACTTCAAATGACAAAACGACGGACAGGTTCAGCGTCAAGCGATCTGAATCTGCTTTAAATTACATTAAATTATGGGAGGAAATCATACAGGCAGGGGAGTAGGAAGTGTAAGATCTGCACTGGACTTTAAAAAAAAACCCTGAATGGGAATATTTGGAATTTTTTAAAAAAAGTTCCTGGTGGAAAAATGAGAAAAAGTTTGAAAGTTGGCAGCTATTTTTCAGTTCATCTTTAGGTGGTGGGGGTGTGGATGGGGAGGCATGTTCTGAACTCTAAAACCATTAGCTGAGAACTGGCTGGTTGTAGTCGAAAGCTCGCTGGAACGAGACCCCGCAGGGAATTAAAAGCGTTGCAGGGATCCGGTTGAAAGTAATAGATGTTTCCAGCAATGTGCCTTTTTATAAAAGAAAAGGGGGTGGGAAGTGGAGAAGTGGAACTCCCAGCAGAACATATCCACAAAAAGGCTTGTTACAAAACAGGGAACAAATGTTTCTATTCTGCTCTTGGATCTTAAGCAAAACAAGGCAAGGCGCATTGATATGGCATTCTCTCCCTTTCTCCATCCCTCTCTCCCTCCCGCCCTTACCCTCTGTCTCTCTCCCTCCCCCCCTTCCTCTCTCCCCCTCCCCCTCCCCCTCTCTCCCCCTCCGTCTCTCCCTTCCTCCCCCTCTCCCTCCCTCCCCCTCTCTCCCTCCTTCTCTCCCTCCCTCTCTCCCTCCCCCTCACTCTGTGATGCCCCACCTCCCAACTTGTACATCATGATTTTTCTAATGTTCTCCTATAGGAAGAGGAACCATCAATGCCAACTCATCCTTTCCAGTCTTTTCCATGCTGGAGGCAAGACCTTTGGGGTTGAATGGTTGGGGGGCACCAGGTCCCTTTAACATTTGACAATAACTCCCATGAGTTTTACGGGGGAGGGGGGCGGCGGCTACAACGCTACTCCTCTCGGATTTGTAGGTGAAGTGGGAAAAGGGAAGGCAAGAGAACCTGCCACCTCCGAGGTACGGTAAGCGCAGACTGCCCGTTGGAAGCATCTGGCCGCCGGTAGGGGGCGTCTGCCGTGGAGGAGATGAATGATGTCATGCGTCTCGTGACGTCATCGTGCCATTGGCGTGGATTTGCGAATGATGTCTTTCCCGTTGTTAGTTAGCCCGACGACCGGCAAGATGCTGGTCCTTGGATGACACGTCCCTGCTTCTTTTACGCAATAGGCTGCCAGACAGGTTACTTAACAGGGGTCTCCAAACTTGGCACTTTTAAGACTTGTGGACTTCAACTCCCAGAGTTCCTCAGCCAGCTGGCTTAGGAGTTGAAGTCCACAAGTTTTAAAGTTGCCAAGGTTGGAGACCTCTGGTCTAGAATAGAATAGAATTCTTTATTGGCCAAGTGTGATTGGACACACAAGGAATTTGTCTTTGCTGCATATGCTCTCAGTGTACATAAATAAAAAATAAAATACACTCATCAAGAATCATAAGATACAACACTTAGTGATAGTCATAGGTTACTAATAAACAGTAAAAACACACTAGGAAACAAAACAATATAAATGGTAAAGATACAAGCAACATGATTATAGACATAAGTGGAAGGAGATAGGTAATAGGAAGGATGAGATGAATAATAGTAATATAGTCTTAGTAAATTATTTGACAGTGTTGTGGGAATTATTTGTTTAGCAGAGTGATGGTGTTCGGGAAAAAACTGTCCTTGTGTCTAGTTGTTCTGGTGTGCAGTGCTCTATAGCGTTGTATTGAGGGAAGGAGTTTAAACAGTTTATGTCTGGGATGTGAGGGGTCTGTAAATATTTTCACAGCCCTCTTTTTGACTTTTTGCAGTATACAGGCCCTCAACGGAAGGCAGGTTGGTAGCAATTGTTTTTTCTGCAGTTATAATTATCCATTGAAATCTGTGTCTGTCCTGTTGGGTTGCAGAGCCAAACCAGACAGTTATAGTGATGCAGATGACAGACTCAATAATTCCTCTGTAGAATTAGGAGTTTTTAGCCTTGTGTTCCGCAAATCCAATTCTTGTGGCTAAATTAGATTTACTGTGTTATTCCTGCCAGCCCAGGAAACTGGATTGACTGAACCAGCATTGAATGGGAACAATTTGACAAAAAACATTCCCAATCCAGCAGTCAGGAACTCCATGGTGTATCATTTACACTCAAACTCTGGGGAACAGAGACTTTTTTTTACCAGAATGGCAAGCATGGGACTCTGCCTCGGCTTTAAAATCCTTGCACTCCCAAAGTCCAGTTTTGGAATAGTAAGGTGTTGGGAGTGAAACCCTCTAGCCTTGGTCCATTATACAACCCTGGAAGCTGATGAAAACACTTCCACCGTATTAGCATTTGATCATATCTTAACAATAGTTATTAAATGAACAAGTTTATGGACTATCATAAAACTTGCCAAGTTACTTAAATGTAAGATTGTGCTTTAAGGATATTTACAATATCATTTGAAATCATCTGGAGGGACTTACTTACATTAGAGTTACATGCAGACAGATTTGCAGGGGACTAGTACTTGAGGGTTTTTTTAGCTTATAAGGAACTCTAGGAATGAATTTTCAGAGCAAACCAAGGTTTAGATGTTGATTTAAGAAGAGTTTTTCTTCCAGTATCCTAATACTGGTCCAAATAATTGCACTTAACTCTGGTTTGTTGAAAAAGACACAATGGTGTGTTCTCTACTAACCCATACCAAATCAGCTAGTCTACAGCATAGTGTCCCCAATCCGTAAGACTTCTTTTTGGTTTGTTGGTTGAGTAAGCTCAAATTTTAAACTTTAAATTTTAGAGATGGGAAGAACTGGATATAACAGATTCTAGATCCATTCCTAAATGTAAGCTGGGGTGTAGGGTTTGTGTGGTGGCAAACTGCAGAGATAGAATTTAAGTCCAACTAGGAAAATAGGTGCAAGCAAAGGAGAAAAAGTTGGAATCCTTTGCTTTGTTGTTGTGGTTGTTGTGGTTGTTGTTAATTTTGGAACTTTGATCAAAGAATGATCCGGAAATCTTTTCTTGGCCTTCAAATTCTTCAGCTGGATACACAACAACCTTGCTGTGCTATTTTCTGTTTGGTTTCTAAGCCTGGGGCACTAACAGTTGGCAATCAGAACTGCAGGAATCAAAATTGTGGCTTCTGTTGAAGTCTTTCAATGGCTACAGTACTCACATTCAAAAAATGTCCAGCAGCTATCACCACCTATGTGCATCTTCATGTCATGTGTCTCTTGAGGTCATAGACCAGGGGGTCCCCAAACTTGGCAACTTTAAGACTTGTGGACTTCAACTCCCAGAATTCTCCAGCCAGCTATGCTGGCTGGAAAATTCTGAGAATTGAAGTCCACAAGTCTTAAAGTTGCCAAGTTTGGAGACCTCTGTCATAGACCAACAACTTCATTCAATCCAAATATTCAAATATTCTCCTTTTACTATCATGTGCAATTATTATGTTTGCGGATCGATCAGATTTATATCCCACGTATATATTCCTCTTCCCATTTTCTCTTACATCAACCCTGTGAAGGAGCTGCACTATGGAGAGGTGAGGTGAATACGGGATATCTTTGCGATGATGATAATCTTTTCCTGATGCCCTCAACCTCCATCTTCCCAAAGATTTAGCATGGTAAGAATTTAGCACCCTAAAATTCTTACGCCAAGCTAGCAAAGTTATGCCTGATTCTTAAATGCTGGTTGGGGATGATAATCCACCTGCAATACCTTTAGTTCCCAAAAGGCAAAACTGGATATCTCTTACAATACTGAACTGGGCTCCTCCTTCCCCATGAAGTTTCTGAGGTAAATACTTAATCCACAACTGAATGGCAGGCTGTGAAAAGTAACTCAGCCATTACTCTTATACATACATACATACATACATACATACATACATACATACATACATACCAAAGGTGGCATTCAGCAGGTTTTGACCAGTTCTGGAGAACCGGTAGCGGAAATTTTGAGTAGTTCAGAGAACTGGCAAATACCACCTCTGACTGGCCCCGCCCCCATCTATTCTCCGCCTCCCGACTCCCAGCTGATTGGCTGGGTCTTCTTTGGTTGCCCTGCACAGGAGAAGGGAGCTGGAAAGCAGGTTAGTGGGGTGGGGAGGAAATGGGGATTTTGCAGTAACCTTTCCCTGCCATGCCCACCAAGTCACGCCCACAGAATGGGTAGTAAAAATTTTTGAATCCCACCACTGATACATACGTATACACACACACACACACACACACACACACACACTTACACTTACATACAAACATACATACTGATTTAAAGCAACTGTAGCCAAACCACTGTTAAAATGATAGCATGTGAAGTTTGTTCTAAGAGGACTGGCTTGGGCTAGTGCTTAAGGAACCAGGCTACAAAAAGGAGCCCACTCTACCTCACAGGGTTGTTGTGGAGGAAATAGGAGGGGGAAAGAATGTTAGGCATGTTTGTCATATATACATAGACTAAGATGCAGCCTTTTATGCATATGATTGGGCATGAAATTGTAGACAATGAGTTTAGAGAAAGAAATACAGAAATAACCATTCACCACTCAATGAAAACAATCCAATTAATCCATGCAGTATGACTGGAAAGCTATATCAGAGCTGAAGCCATGCATAACAGATTTGAATATCGCACTGGTCACTACTTCGCAGTTTCAGGTGACAGTTTTCCCTTTGTTCCAAGTTGGCTACTTTAAGTTACTTATAGAGTGCTTTGGAAGGCAGAAATGTTTGTCCACTGGTTTTAATCTCAGTGTAAGATATTAGTTTATCACTGGTAAGATGGTTTATGTCAGCCAATGACAACAATGCCATTTTACAAGGTAATAAACAGTTCAGGAACCAGGCCAATTACAAATCAGGAGAGTTTGGAATCCATTTTAGCCTGAAAGTCACTCTTAGCTTTTATGTTAGAAATTGGGTGGTGCTTGCCTCAATTAAAGCAACTGTTTCTCAAACTTGGCAGCTTTAAGATGTGTGGACTCCAACTCCCAGAATTCCCTAGCCAGCATGAATTGAAACATTTGGCCTTGAGTGGAGAACATGCTCACAAACCCAGTGAGGGCTAGAGCAACGGCAAAAGAAGTTGAAATTAAATATATTTAATAACATTTCCTCCAATATATTCAATAACTTCCATGTCTTATCACATGGCTTTAGAAGCCATTCCAATCCTTGAAGGGAGTTGAGTGTGGCCCAGGTTGAGTTGTATATCCCTCTTGTAAAGGTAACCTTCTAGGCCAGGGCTGTAAAAACTCCTGGCCTGCGGGCCAGATGTATCATGTGCTGGCCATGCCCATGCCCGGTTTAGCGAAGGGGAAAAAAATGTCCTGATAAATCACATGATGATGCTGTGACAATGCGAATTTGACACCCTGTTCTAGGTTGTCAATCTCATTGTACTGCAGTCAGTGAAAGTAATTCTTATCTTCCAGGTAGGAGCCAGCAACCTAATCTTCAGGATGGTACAGTAATGCCCATCTGAGTTATAATGTTCTAAAGCAGTGTTGGTGAACATGTGTGCATGTGTGCCAGAAACTGGAAGATTAAGTGGCTGGTGCACATGTGCGCACTGAGCAGCTATTCTTCTGGTTTCTGATGTGTGCATGCACATTGGCCACCTGGTCTTTCATGCCAGAAACCAGAAGAGCATGCTGGAAACCAGAAAAGCAGCTGGCCAGTGTGCACGCATGCTGGAAAGATGCTCTTCCGGTTTCCGGTGTGCACATGTGCACCGGCCAGCTAGTCTTTGTGTGCATATGTGCACCAGAAACTGGAAGACCAGGTGGCCAGTGCTCATGTGCAAGTTGGAAACCAGATGATCAAGTTCCCGGAGCGTGCATGTGCACTGGTTGGTTTCTCTTCAGGTTTCCTGCTCTCCCGTGTGCATAATGACCAGCTGGCCAGCGTGCTGGAATCTGGAAGAGCAACAGGTGACGGCTCGCATGCCTGGACAGATCTGCATGCCACTTGCGGCATGCATGGCATCGATTTGCCATCGTGGTTCTAAGGTTCCCAAAATAGTATTACTCTAATAGCACAAGGGTTATCAACTTAATAGTGGAGGATGCATCAGTTAAAACAAGGTTAGGTTGTTTGGTTTTTAAATGGCCTTTCTGAAAAAAGAAATAGAAATGAAATTCATTCATAATATTAGAAAGAAGCCCAGTGCTTGAGAGTAGGTTGGGGGTCCCTGAGTGGTGAGCCAAGGACACACTAAAGGCACTTAGATACATTCTTTAATACACATTCTCAAAGCACCTAGAAGCTGTTCCTTCCCTAATTGGTGCCACAGATAATTATTGCCTTGTGTTCTAACTCACTGCTTTTCCTTTGATCAGCTTAAAAGTCTGCGAAGAATGAATGCAGGAAGAGAGCATCTTCTCATGTAAAAATAAAATGAAAAACAGCCCAGCCAAGAAGGAAGAGGCTGTGTCAATCTACTTACCAGGCACCTTCCTTTGGTCCACAACACTTCAAACAAAAAGCCATTGGTTCCCCTCCTGTTTGGGAAAGGCAGAAGCACAATGACACTGACTCAATGGAGAGACGACACTTCAAAGCTGCCACCTTTTCCTTGGAGGAGGGAGGCTGGGAGCAATTACTCCCAGCTTCTGTTTGAATGAAGTAAGAGACTGTTGGAGGGAGAGAGTGTATCTTCCCTTCCCCAGACTTAATTTGGCTCATAGGAAATATGGACAGGGGGGTTAGTTTTCCATCCAGATATAGAGGAAGTAGAGGTAGATATTTATCTCTCTGGGCATGATGAGAATATATCTACTGAATATAGCTCCACATTGGTGACAGGAAGGGCATCTGGCCAGTAAATACTCAGTTCCTTTCAGTTGTCCAGACTCCACTCTGCAAGGGAATATGGGGTCATTAGAAGATGATGATTAGTTCTCTATCCTGATCCAGCCAAATCTAAGAGAGAAATAGCTATCTTGAAGCAGTCTGGATCTTGGGAAATACCAGATCAAAGAAATGCAGTTGTATCAAGGCACAGTGTGGCTATTTGGGATAGAACCTTTGCAAACCATACCATGGTTCTATAGACAAGAAGATATTTATGTATGCATGCATATGTGCCTGCTGAAGCTTCCCTTAATTCCTCCCCCTTAGCCATTGGCAAATGACTGTAATTATATGTTTCTATGAGGGAAACCCCCCCCCCCAAAATGGCGTCAAATAATTTAAAGCAGTTCAAGTAGAAGGCCTGTCAATTCTTTTAAGTAAATGATCCTGTGTTTATTCAGATGTTTCTTCCCATAATTGTTGTCTGGAGGGAAAAGCTCACAGGCTAAACCCCAGTCAGTCTCTCAGGCTTAGGAGGAGACATTGATTTGGGATTGATTTATTGAAACAGAGTGAAAGCAAAGAAGTGGGGGGGGGATCTTTTTTAAAAAAATTCCTCAGTGCATGGGGCTTTTGCCAAAATGAAAAGGGAGGGAGGGAAGCAAGGGATCTTCAGTTCTGGCTTCAAACTGATCTGCCCCCGATTCATTGTTTGAACAGGTTGAAAGTCTGATAATGAGGTTTTGATGAATCCTGAACAAATAGTCTTCCTCCAAACCTGATTATACTGTGCTGGGGTGGGGGAGGAGAGGGGATTGGGAGACAAAATTGGAGAAAGCTGCAGCAGAGAAGTTGAGTGTCTGTTTCTCTCCATCCCCCAAATATATTACATATCTCATTTTTTTAAAATAACAGAACTGAAATCTTCCAGCCAGAGTTTGGCAAAGACGACAAACATTTTTAAAAGCTAAGAACATGCTAGGCACCAGAACTGAACTGAGATCTCAAACATTTACCCCAACCCTATTTATAGTTTCCTAAGTTTTCAGAATTTTAGTAGTATGTGGGTGGGTAGCTGGGCTGCTTCTGTGGGTCTACGACAACTCGCCAAAGCCAACTTGCCACAGGACCAGAGTTACACTAATAGCAAAGAAATAGTGGAATAGAATCATTAAAGAATGACAAAGAAGGGAAAGAATGAAATGTGAATGGCAAAAATTAAAATAATTTTTAAAATAATTTAAAATAATTAAATGGAATTGTTAATTGTCCCTCAGCTTTCCATGGCAAGTTGGCCATGGTGAGTTGACTGGTGTTGAGTTGGCTGTGGCAAATTGGCCATGGCGAGTTGACAAGGGCGAATTGGCTGTGGTAAGTTGGCCTTGAAAGTTGTCCCATTTCGTGCTTCTGTGTCCAACAGTTAGAAAGCCTTGCTGATGTAGTGGAAATCATGAAGGAACCGAATTATTTTCTTTCTATTTTCTGTCTGATCTTTTGCATACCTTTAGTCAGAAGGTCAGGAGTTTATGGCAGAGGAGGAAGAGGAGCAAGGAGCCACGCAGAAGATTATATCATTAACTTCCAATGCATCAATTATACTTACATAAGAACAACTCATCATTGATACTTGTGTTCCAATCTGGATTTGTTGAAATGAGGCGATTCTGGGGAAGAAATGTGGACATTTATAACAGTATCCTCCCCAAAGCTAGCCAGAAACAAAATCTTTCTTACTCCTTCACTATTAATTGTACTGTGAATTTACACAGGGAATGTGATTGACTGGCTGATGAGGTTTTACACAAAGTCCAGATTTCTCACCTCTGGTGGGGTAAGTCACAAACAAATAAAAAGAGCTCAGTGCAGATTCTCTTTCTTTATTTCAGATGATTACTTGCCACTTAAAAGAAGTGCTAGAATGGAGCCAAGGCCTCTCACTGGTGGATTTTTGAAGACAGCATCACCCGAAAAAGCTCCTATCACAAAGTGTTTGTAAACATTTTTGTTGAGCAGGTTGAAAGATGGAGCAGGATCCCAAAGACAGTCCTAGTTTCTGTTCACTGATAATAGACAGAAGCAGGAATCTTGTACTTCTGGTTCCCTTCAGTATATTTCAGCTATTTTTTTAGATATGTCATGATTTAAGAAGTATTATAAACATCAGTGGCAGAAAACATGCAGAAATCCTTAAGGGAGGCTCAAACTACTTGTGTGTATAAGTGTTCTGGTGCCAGTCTTTTATTTATATAAGCCATGTGTATTCATTCCATTCCATCCACTTGATATACTGAATTATGTTGTTGGTAAAACTTCATGCCACTTTCAGCATCAGGTTGAGGTCTGTTCTTATGAATGTAGGATTCTGCTTCACACGGGATCCCTTTTTTGTACCATTTTGAAGTGCATCTTTGATTGCATCAAGAGAAGTCAAACATGTAGGCTGTGACAAGCACTACTGAATTTCAACCCTCATCTGTCGAAAGAAAGCCCCAACAATGTGATTTTTATGCTTGGCTATTTTTTCTGTGGGAAGAGGGGGCAGGTTGGAGAGAAATTTGTAGGAAAATTGGATGAAGAAACCAAGACAATCACCCATCAAAGAACAAAAAGTAATCACATGCTCAGAACAGCCTGGAATAAGAGAAACGAGGGGACTTGGATTGGCCAGAATTTGGTTTCGAAACAAACAATTTGTTTCGATCTTGAAGCAAAATTTTCAGAACATTAGATTTTGTTCCAAGCACAGAACACTTGGAAGTTTATGTGAAGCAGGGGCCCTTTTGTGCACCCTTGTGTAAAAGATTTTATAATTATCTGCTGTTAATGCTGTAATAACCCTATCCTAATTTTCTCCTTTGAAAGCTTACACACGACTATAAGAGAGAAAAAATGACCCCATCTTATGACTTTTCCATTAGAGTGTATTTGTTGAGTATTACAGTTCTTACATCTTCCTGTCCCAAGAGTCATTTGTCACTTATAAAGGGAGTGATTCTCAGCAGGTTTCTTTGAATTAAAGACAAAATGTACGAGAAAATTGCACATATGGCTTTCATTGTTTCCATATTTGTTGAAGAATAACTCTATTGTGCTTATTAGGATGAAAAAAGAGCATTTGGGTTAAAACCAGAAGTGTAGGTCAGAATTTTATCCCCATCTCCTAGAAAATGAATGATAAATCGTAAGGCTAAGGTCAGAGGGAGGGCTCCAAAACCAGGAAAGGAAAGGAAAATAGACACTTGAGAACAAGATATCAGGAATTTTTAGATTGAACTTGGAAAGCAATATCTGTACCCTGACATGGCGCTAATCCACACGGAATAGTAAATGATTAGCAGTGGCCTTTTATTATGGTGAACTAAATTTTCCCCTTCTTATTTAATACTTATTTTATTTATCTACCTTTTTAAAACAATAACAACAACACTCTGGTTTCCAAATAGATTTGTGGCAGTATATAGTCACCCCAGATAAAGATAACAAAAGGTTACCTCTTGACCTTGAATGTTTACATTCTTCTGTCTTGAGGAAAATAAAAACACCTGAGAAAATTCTTAAAAAACCACTTGAAGCAGACAGACAGGCAGACAACAGATGGACGGAGGGTGAGAGGAAAAGAGAGAATGAAAGAGAGAGACACACACAGAGAGAATAAATTAAGCCACAGTCAATTTGCCAGTAAGAAGATGCAGAGTTTTGGATTTACCAAAACAGCCCTTTGGACCTGGGGCAAAACCTGGATTCTAAAGTAACTTGAACCACAGCACTTTTCCCCCCTAAAATGCCAGTGTACCTTTGGTCTTGAGTGCAAACTCTTATTAAAAATGAATGTTGAGCTTCTTCCCCTAATGCTACGTTTTATAATTCTGTCACATGATGGGGAATCATAACTTCTGTGTAGCTCTGATTGCCGTACAAAGGAACCGTTTAAAGAGCTTGCAAAAGGATAATGAAGTACATGCCTAATAATTAGCTGAACTTGGAAGCTCCTTCCATCTGACTCATTTGTTTCTTAGCCCTGGGCAGACCTTTCCTGAGGGCATTCAAGGTTTTCTCTGCAGCCAGTGAGGCTAGAGACTTTCACTGATATAATTAAAAGGTTTTGTGAGATGGTTAAATCCTCAACCATACGAACTACTTTTCTGCTTTCCATACTGCATATCTTAAATGTATATCATGCAGCTGGCCTCAGACTTCTAGAATTGTTATATTGCATCACTTTTATCTGCTTTACACAGACATCCCCTATTTTAGGGGATGGAACTCCACCAAGTTGTTATCTGTATAGTATTATTGAAATGATTTGGAGAATAACATTATTTTAAATCATGAAGTACATGTTGGGAAGGAACCGATAGGCCTGTTAAAATCTGTTCAGGTTTGAATTTGGTTTCTCCCCAAGAGACAGTGAAAAATTTTCTTTTCTTTATCTAGAAGAGCATAAAACCTTCTCTTTTCTCTTTGTAAATGTTTACATCTCTTTATAGTTATGGTAGATACCAAAGAGGATGCTTTTCTAAATTCCTTTGCAAAGATTCCCTTCAGTTACTGTTTTGGTTTTTGTCAATTGTCATTGATGAAGACCTCAACCCTATCAGTCATATTCAAAATAAATGTGATGTGTCTGAAGATGACAGTCAGGCCAATTCGGGAATGGAATGTCGTAGCCCACATTGGGCAAACATGTGTAGACATGGCAATTACTGCACTGATGCCTTTAGACTTGCACACCTCACATACACACACACACAAACACACATCCCATCTCACTATCCAAAGTGACTGAGGGCAACTTATGTCGTGCTTTTGCAGTGTGCTTTACTTTGCAACTTTGACAGCCCTTATGAATGAAGCTATGCCAGATGGAATGATTTTGTGTCAGGTTTCCCAGGTGGTCTTGTCTATGTCAAGCAACTTCAGGGAGTGTAGTGTATCTTTGTAGTGTTTCTTCTGCTTTCCATGCAAGCATTTACCCACAGATAATTCCCCAGAAAAGACCTCCTTGGATATGCACTTGTTTGGCATACAGATAATCTGTCCATCCAATGGATCTGTGTATGCTCATTACTGTGTTTCCCAAAAATAAGACCCGGTCTTATTTTCTTTTCGGCCCCCAAATAAGCACAAGATCTTATTTTCGGGGGATGTCTTACTTGCTTACCTTAGGATCACTGCAGCCAGGCCTCCCATGCCCCAACACCTGTCCTAACACTGCCTGACTTCTGTGGCCACTTGTGGTCACTTACAGCCAGATGCCAAGTGTCTCATCTGACGAGCTCGTGGCGGTCAACCCCTCCCTAGCTTGATTTTTATGCCTGTGCTTTGCCCCACCTCGTACAACCAGATGGTAGGTGGGGCTTAACTAGGGCTTATTTTTTGGGGGTAGGTCTTATATTAGGTGAGATGTGAAAATCAGGCTAGGGCTCATTTTTGGGGTAGTTCATATTTTGGGGCAAACATGGTAGCTGTGTGTGTGGATTGATGGTAGACTTGCCCTAGAAAGAACTTCAGTATCTGGCATTTTATCAAGCTATCTCATGCCTAACGTGCTGCAAAGACAAGTCATATGGAAATGATTAAGCTATCTTTCCATGCCTTCAATATACAGTCCACATTTCCAGGGATATGGAAGAGTAGCGAGTACCTCAGTTCTGTAGAACTTCAGTTTTGCTGCTTCACTCATTCTTTGACATTCCCACCCAATGGAGTGCAGTCTACAAGGGCAGAACTTGCCTTTGCTGTTCTGCAGTTGGCTTCTGTATCAATGGTTGCTATTTGGTAGAGGCTCCTACCAAAATAATTGAACTGGTCCGCTGCTTTTGGTTTCTGCCTTTTGACTGTGATTTTTGGATCCTGTGTATGGTGCATGAGGAGCAGGACGGGTGCATGTCCTCAGTGATTTGAATATTGGTGGTGATTCCCAAGTTTTACAAGCTGTAGAAAATGAGTCCATCTTGGCTTGCATCTCTGGCTCTGAGCCAACATTCAGGGCACAGTCATTGGCAAAATGGAAGAACAATTTTCCTTCACTTTGGTAATAGTGACTCCTTTCAGTTATTTAATAACTCTTTTCAGTTATTTAATAGCAACCTTAACTGTAACCAGATCACCTCAGGGTACTGAACAAAGGACACCATTGTACAGATATAATTCTAAGTTGGACAATGAATAATGATTACTTGCAAAATATAGTGTAAATATTGATTCTGCGGCAAGAACATGGGCCAGCAAATCACTACTGAGAGTGGTGAGCTAACCCATGACTCTGTAGAAAACAACATTTGTAGCTGTATTGTAAGAAACACTATATGGATCCCCCTGCCTACACATAGAGAATGTTCCCAAACAAAAATATTTGCAGCGCCCACTGCTCAGAACTTGACTTATAACCTGGAAGATAGTAGAGAAGAAACTCCTTTGACATACTTTTGAGCAACTTTCTTCTGCATCCTTAGTAAAAGTGAGTATGATAGTTGGTGAGACTGAGAGGATCTTTGTCCCACAACGGTGTCCTTTTCAGGGAGAACATATTAATGGGTTCTCATTGAGCACGTGGCTGAGTTTATCACAAAGCCCAGCTATTCTTCCTTTGACAGGTTCCGTGCATTTTCCCTCCAGCTTTTTTCTGCATAACTTTTCTTCTTCCTCCATTTGTACTAAGGCATTTGGTGCTTCTTCTTTATTGGGAGCTGAGTAGGACTAAGTTTGGGGAAATCTTTGATGCCTATGCCTTCCTGATGCCATTTGGGTTGAATTGCTTTTGGTCAGATACTTTGGAAGCTCCAGTCATGTTAGCTACTGTTTAGATTAGGGTCCTCAACTGTGGTCCATAGACCAGTATTGGTTCATGGCGTGCCAGAAACCAGGCCATGCAAATAAGCGAAGCCCCATCCATGAGATACATGCTGCACTCAAAACCAGTCAGTGGGAAAAACCTGTCTCCACAGAACTGGCCCCTGGTGCTCAAAAGGTTGGGGGGCTACTGGTTTAGATGGTTTGGGATGGACCTTCAAGACCACAAGTCAGAAAGGCTGCACATATCTACAGTTCATTGCTTTTGGATGGGATCTTCCCAGACAAGAAAGAATTCCTGGTCTGACTTCAGGTCAGGTAAATAGTATTAGAAAACAACCTGACTATGTAAACATCAGGCTGGCAAATACTTAACATGTGCTACTGTCTATCAGCTGTCCAGATTCCATGTGATGTCCACAATTAATAAAGCTGTGACCATTTTATTCATTCTTGATTTTGTGTTGTTCTTTTCACAGGTGGGCAAGAACTTTCTCTGAAAGAAAATCTTAAAAGTTTGGGCATGCTCACAACTCAGACTCTGGTTCATCAAATAGCCTAGTCCTAATTTAGAGGGGATTTTACGTGTCATCACACTTTGAATTGTTCCTCAAAAACAATGGCAGCTGATGGATCAGTTTTAAAAAATGTTAACATAGTCTCTACAATCAGTACCAGCCAATAGTCTTGACCACCTTAAAAAGCAACTTCACACATAGAGTATTATGCCAATTTATTTCTAGATACTTTATTATTTGGTGAGTAGCTGATAAATAATTTGAACTAATAGATAGCTTTGGCATCTGACATGCTTCAATCTAAAAACTTGGCAGTGTTACTGATGGTTGCCATTTTTCATGCTCTGGATCCTGGTTAGTTTGGAGGATGATCCAGATAAAGCCAGTAAGGTAGTGAAATAATGAGGCAACATTGTTGTTGACTTTTGTTTTGACGGCTTGATCAGGATTCTGCATTTCCTAGACATGAATGAATTGAACTTATGTGATTAGAATCTGAGTATGATTTATTAGCCCCATTGAGTTAAAATTGAGATGAAAGCACTCTTGTATTTTATTTAGTTCATTTTTTAAAAGTCTTACTGCATTGCGGTTTATTATTGTGGAACCATTTCAACTTGTTTTATATGCAAAATAATTGACCATACTTTTTTTATTAGAACTTCTCGGCTTCCTCAAAACTTGCTGCTAACTTTTAGTGGCAGATCACTGAATAATGATGACATGATTTTTCTGCCTTTTAAAAAAAAAAAAAGGAAAAGAGAAGAGGAACTAAAGGTCAAATACAAGGGTATTCAGAACACGGAGAAACACATTCACTTCCTTAATTACTTGAAGGGTTAAAATAAGCAAGATCTGAGTCTCAGCAAAGGTAGTGGATACTATTTGTCAAGCCAGTTGTGTGAACTGTACATACAGTAATGAACGAAGAAATTAACTGGTAATTAATCTTGTTTTTAATTATGAACATATTACAGTTTTTGGCACATTTGAACTGGAGCTTGTTATGCATATGGGAATTATTGTATTATGGGCCTGCTAATTATGTGTTTCAGTAACATCAGTAGAATTTTTAAAATATCTCTGATGCTTGTCTAGAGAAGATGACTCATTCCCTCGTGGAAAATTTAGAATTGTATTCTCGACTAAGAGGTGCTGAGCTGAATTCCTGGCACATGTGGGAGACAAACAGATCTCTTATTCTTCAAAAAAGTTTTTCCCCCTGATGGTTTTACTTTACTTTACTTATTTTTACATAGCAATAACAATAGCACTTAGACTTGTACACCACTCCATAGTGCTTTACAGCACTATCTGAGCATTTTACAATGTCAGCATATTGTACCCAACAATGTGGGTCCTCATTTTACCGACCTCAGAAGGATGGAAGGCTGAGTCAACCTTGAGCTCCTCGTGATCAAACTCCAGACTGTGGGCTGAGTTAACCTGTAATATTGCATTTTAACCACTGCGCTACCAGGGCTCCATAGTGATGTGAACTGGCCCTTTTGGAAAATTCAGAACCTTCAAGTTTACAGATTCCCTAGAATATAATTAATTGCTCCATTTTGACTATGACAAACTCTTTTTTCTGACCCATTATGTCAGAGTAAGTAAAAGAAGGACAAATTAGTAAAAAGAAATGTTGATTTATAGAAGGGCTATTGGATCTGGGCTGCCAAAATGCAGATGGCCATTATAAGGTTACAAAGAGTTTTCTGTGCAATATCTCTTTGCTTCCATCTAATGATTCTCCGAATTGGTGCAGACAATAAGTCTTTTGCAATAAGTAGTAAGACAAACTGTTCTGGCATTAACCACATGCCTTCTTAAAATTATTTGTTGTGGCAAAGCTGAATAATGACTTTCCTTTTAAGTCATGACTGCTAACACCCAGCAGTAATATATCATTTGTATAGCATTTAAGTCTACAAAGGCATTGAAATAAGGTAAATTTGAACAACAGTTAAGCAGGGATGCTTTTCTTCCTTGTAACCACTTCCAACCAGATGTGCAAGGACAGCTGGTGAAGCTCAACAACTTAAGTTTGTCGCTCTAATATGGTCTATACATGCAGATGTTGGAGGGATTAGATTGCACAACAAAAGAATGCAGTTGCATGCATAGCACATTATGGGAGCCTTGGCAATGGTTGTCAGAAGAATGCTTGACATCAATCCCACTTTGGCTCATGTGTGTGTGTGTGTGTGTGTGTAAATTACAGTGATGCAAGCTCCTTGGGAGTTAATGCATGCAACTGATCTTTTTGTTGGTTATGTATCTGTATTAAAAGCATTCTACCTGTTGTGCCTTCAGAAAATGAAATTCTACAGAGAAGAGCTTGGGATGACAGTTACTTCTAATGGAAAGGTTGTGAGGCCTGGGGCACTCAGAGGGGGCTGAAAGGGATTATGTTCCTATTGAGTAATGAAGAATTGATTGCAGTTTACCTTAAAGGGACTATTACTAGCAGTTCAATGTGCATCTTGTAGCACCGTACATCAGTGTGTTCCTAACATTCCTCACTTCCCTGAAATTCCTCAGGGAATTTCTTAAAGCTGATGCAATGAGAAATCTGTTAACAGTAGACCAGCTGCTTAAAAGAAAATTATTAAAAATAAACTGACAATTGCCCTTATATCAAGTGAATAATCCGATTTTCCTTCAAGTCCAGGTTTTCTGAAAGGAAATGAAGGAAAATCTGATTGCCAAAATTCAAGTTTTTGTCACCACGGTCTAGATTCTGATTTCAGACTGCTTCTCTCAAGTTTCCAATAAATAAAGGAGGATATGTAGAGGACAAGAAATCATCAAGAAATGCAAATTGCTTCTAATATTTATTTTCAATCTTCTTGTAGAAGTCTACTGAAAAGCCTTGAAATAAATAGCCACATGATGTTTTTTTAAATAAAAATATGTGTAATGCAAGTCTAATAAATTGTTCATACTTTGTGTGTTAAGTTAGGATATGGAGACGTGTTACTAAAATGCAATCTTATAAATAGAGAACAATAAAAGGATGAGACAGATAACAGCACATTTTTGTGGTTTTAAATTTGCAATCATGCCATTATTGTTCTATTATTCCCAGTTTTGTTCTGGGAACATTATTTTTGTTTGTGTGTAGTCACACCCAAACTGTAGGGATCAGCTTGTTATATTTTATTTTGGTTTGCTATGAAATGTATAAATGCTATATTTATAGGGCCCAGAAGGCAAAGAATGGCAGGCACATGTGAGAAGAATGTATTTATCCCAATATGAAACCCAGATTAAGATTAAGATTTCATATGCTCATGTGTAAAATATTTTTAAAACCTTGTCAAAACTTTGAGTCATCATTTTTATGATGAGACTGTTTATAGCTGTTAGAAATATAAAGCCATCTCTTCCTTTAGTGGAATAGGGCCAAATTTAAGAATGAATGCTTCCAAGATTTTTAGCTAGGAAAACTCTACTCCCAATGTGCCTTTGAGAGATGGATAAATATGCAAAAACTTGGCTCTCCGAATGGGATGCAAATCCCATTTCCTTAAGTAAACATCTTGGACTTTGGAATGTGTATTTTACATATTTTTTTATATGTGGGATATCAACACACTCTAATTAGTTCTAAAAATTAACTAGAGTTGCAATTGGATACCCTCTTAGATGGGAATAGGTCCCAATGCAGTGCAAAAAGAAAAAAGAAAAAAGAAGGCAGTAGAACATTTTTCTTAAAAATGTGGTTTATCTTTGTGTCAATTCAGATGAATTTTATGTGGTTTACAATTTTTTTAAAAAAAGAAGTAAAAGCAACAATAATTATAATTTTAAATAATAACAATAAATTACAAATTCCAATAATATATTAATACACTTATCTAGATAACAAGGGTCTAACTAAATACCAGTTTCTGAGAAGAAATAAAACTGGAGGCCATCCTTGCCTCAGAAGGCAGTCTCTTCCATCAGAGAAGCGACCCCACAGAGAGGTCAGTTACCACCCCTCCCATACCTCTTGATAAGTGGCATCCCTCAGCAGGAATTCCCAGGTTGTCCAGGGAGATACACTATCTGGAAAGAGAGGACTATTTGGTACCCAAGTCCAGATTCATTGACAAGCAAGTGTGGACAGGACAGTTTCCCCCACTATCTATATACTGCTAAATTTTTTTTATCTGTTTGATAATTGTTTGTAACCTTCAGCTGAGTGAAATAGTGCATCCTAGGGCAACAATTTTTGAACCAATTTATCTCAAATGGCTGAAATTACAGAATGTGTTGAAAATCTGGGACCCATGACTACTATTGGATTGAAAGTTGTGACTGCTTCACCCCTGTGGTGTTGTTGCAGTCAGTTGCAGTCACAACATCATCATTTCCAATACTTCCTGCCAACTTCCTACAAGGGAAGTGAACATGGAAGCTGAAAGGAAGTTGCTCCTGCTTCCAGTTACTTTTTTTGCTCACCTATGGTAATTCTGTTTCTTTATTTAGATAAGGAAATACCTTTGATATGATGATCCAAGGAGTCATGAATGGTCTAGTAAGGTAATATGTCAATCAACATATGGACGTAGTTTAAAAATGCATTAATCTGCAGATATTTTGATATGTTTTGAGGTATAAGTTAATTCTTTCATCATACAAAATAATTCTGCAGAGTTTGAATAAGGATCTCTGTATGTTGATACTTTCAAGTTTTTTGAGATGAAATTTTTCCTAAAATGGTTTATAACGTAAGTCTATATAAAAAAGAGTGTATAAGGCAGCAAAAATCTGGCTGTTGAAATGAAATAATGAAAATAAAGGAATTTATATTTTAGCTGTTAAAGAAATGAAATTGTCTTTTTCCTCCACTTATTGGCTTGGTTTCAAACAACACTCCAAACCACTCAGCAGAATAAAAGATCCATTTTAAGTCAAATAACTCAGGATAGTTTTGATTATTTGATTCCTTAATTAAGCAGTGATCAGAACAGATGCAGGCATGAGGGATCTTCTTCCTTTTCCTTTTCAGCCCAAATAATCCACCCAAATTTAGGTACAAAAGAATTGTATTTAGAAGTTCAGAATTTATTTTGCATGTCAGAACTGAATGGATGTCATTTTTCCTCCTGCAATGTACTCCTGGTTTTCTTAAAGTTTTGGCATTGCATCAGAAATATTTAGAGTCGTGGCAGTGGTTGCAGGGCATGGCATTTCGATGTTGCCAGTGTTAAGCAATTGAAATGCTTGAACACATGCAATCACCCTATGCCAGTACGGTCCATCAGTTGATCAGGGCACAGGATGATCAGGATGACTATCTAGAAATAAGATCCTTTCATATTGACTGATTTACATCTCTGTCACTCTCTTACCCAAAAGCAGTCATTCATAAAACTAATTTACAGAGTAGGCACCTTCATAAATGGTTTGCTATTGCCTCCTTCCTAGGGCTGAAAGTGACTGGCCAAAGCCACACAGTTGGGTTTGTACCGTGTTTCCCCGAAAATAAGACACTGTCTTATATTTTTTTTGGCTCCCAAAAACACACTAGGTCTTATTTTCAGGGTAGGTCTTATATATTTATGGTGCCAAATAGTGGGTGTGAGTGTGTAGGGGGTGTTTTTTGGTGCATGGTTGCTCCCTGAAAAGTCTTCCTGGAACTGGAGATTTACACTAGGTCTTATTTTTGGGGTAGGTCTTATATTAGGGCAGGTTTAGAAAATAGTGCTAGGTCTTACTTTCGGGGTAGGTCTTATTTTCGGGGAAACACGGTAATTAAGGCAGGTCTAGAACTCCCAGTTTCCTGGTTTGTAGCCTGGTGCCTTAATCTCTAGACCAAATTGGCTCTCATCTTTCTTAGGCATAAGAATCTTTTTTAGATATAAACAAGTATATATATTGAAGATATTCAAGTATATCATCTTTCTCTTATAATAAACAATTTATTTTATAGAAGCTGACTTCATCTTAAAATAATGTACCTTGCCAATTGGCACAACCGTCTTTGAGCTTTCCAATTAAATAGCCACTTTTAACCCCCATCAGGCAATAGTAAATCCTACATATTCTGTTCTGTTTGAGAGATGCTTGAGTGTTTAATTCAGTTTGCATTTTGAAGTGATCTGACCTGTTCCAATTTCTAGTGCTAATGGGTAATTAAAATAAAAGTCTTCTTTAAATTTTGTACTTCCCTGAATGCAATTACCAGTTCGAAATCCATATGAAATTACATACAATATACATCTATCTTTGAAAAATAAATAATTCTAGGAAAGTTTTCTTTGCCAGGAAATATATTACACTATGAAGTTTTCATGTGATTTTCTTTAAATTAACATATTAATGTAGAATGGGGGTAAAGCATCCTTACAAGAAAACAGAATAAGCCATTCATTGCTGTTATTGTATCTGTGTATTCAATTTTCTTATCTCATCACAGACCAGATAAAAAGAATGATGGATCTCATGAACATTTAATTGCATTGAAGAAGAATGTTGGCAAGTGAAAAAAGACTTAAAGCCCCACCTTTTAATAACTTTCATTCATGTATTCAAAAACACATGTTCTGCTATTTGTATAGTCCTTAAAAGCAAAGAGGATCTGCCTTCTGGAGTCTAGTCCAGTTCTTGGATTAAAATGCTGCAGTCACTCTAGATTTTATTCTCTGTAGGTAAAATGCCATATACAATAATTTTTTCATAAAGAGATTGTATTTCTGACACAAAATTATTTTGCATGTGGGCCATAAATGATCAACTCTACATTCATTTTGATAAAAAAAGTAGCAATGTGGAAATGAATAGTTTTGACAATGAACAAATATTATATTACGATATAGTTTTCCATGCATTGTACTATGGTTGTGAATTTAAAGCTGCATCACTTATTAGGGCATTTTAAAAAGGGGTTAATTGAACTTTTCATTATCTGTTTATCTATATCAGCTAAATGCATTTAGTGCAGCCTCTGAGATCCTTTTCATGTGTACTATTGATAAAAACACTGAACGAAAGCAATGTAAAAATGTCTTTGCAACTTTTAATCCATAATTTTGGCATCTGTTTTGTATTCAGCAACTCAGCTGAAATGAATATAAGTACAGAAACTAAAACAGTCAAATACGTATATATCATTATACAAAAATACTCCTTTCACCACTCTCTAGTAATCATCTATGATTTATATGACCTGATTTCTGAAGTCTGACTTTTATTAGAAAATGAAGACATGTTTGTGAAAGAAAGGTTAGAAATGCCAGAATTTCTGATTTAGCAAATTCACCATGCAAACAAAACCTTGAGAAACTGGCAAATGTGTTGCAATTTTAAACTAGTATAAAAAAATATTTGTCTCTCTTTCTCTTGATCAATTGTTCCTGTTAGCTGGTTGCCTCATTATATAATTTTGTTCAAGTAGCCATGAAGGCTTTGGAAAAGATATTCAAATGCTATGATGTGTCTATACTTACAAAGATCAGAATTGTGACGCTCTGGAAGCAAAGGTTGAAATTTTGAAGAAGGATAGAAAGAATATTGACACTTTTGCACACTTTGGTGTTGGAAAAGAGAACACTGTGGACAGCCTAAAAAATAAAAAAATAAAAAGATCATCATACAAGTCAATGCCGAGAATGGTTAGTAGTGAGTTACAATGGCAATGATTGTATTAAACAAAGTGGTCGAATAGACTTAGAACTGGACAAATATTTCAGTCCCTTTTATCCATATGGACCTGCAAGAATGAACTAGTTGGTTCTGTAACTCAGTTCATACACCTTGTTTCTGGTCTCCCATTTCTCTTTCTTTCTGCCTTTCCCAGCACTGGAGTTTTTTCTAGAGATCTGGGTCTTTGCATATTGTATCTGAGGTAAGATAGTTCAAGTTTCATAATTTGTGTCTTGAGGAAGAACATGTATCAATTTGTTTGAAGATTCATTTGCTTGGCCTTTTTTTGACTGTTCTCAGTATTTTTAGGAGTCTTCTCCAACGCTAACATTCAAAAGCATCATTGCTCTTCCTATCCTGTTTCTTCAAAGTCCATTTTAGACCATTGCAAGTAAGAAACAGAAACTTGAATTCAGTTAAGATAAACATAGAAAGTCTGTGTTCATATTTCAGGACTGGTGTTTTATGATGTGCAAAATCTACAGTAGACAACAATTTAGATATACTATTTTAGGCCAGATATAATCCTATTCAGCCAACTATAGCAACTACTTTTATTTTTCCATGTTTGAGCTGACCAATGCTCCTATGTTGAGTACCTGGAGCACCAAAAAGAAGATGCAGCTGCCCCCCCGATCTACTTTTCCCCTCTATCTCAGCATGTCAGGTTTTTTTGTGGCAGACAAAACAACAACATCAACAACAAACCACAAAAGAACCAATCCAGACAGTGTTCGCAAATGGCAAATTTGTTCATCTATTCAATGGAGAAGGATGTGCATGATAATGAGGGTGAGAGAAACCAAGATTTCTAGAGGGAGTGGACAATCTTAAAGGTAGAAGAGAAACTAAGGGAAAGACAGTGGAAAACCCGATTATCCTAAAGATCCAGGGGAAATGCTATGCAGTTGTTTCTGACCATTTTTCTGGAGCACGACATACACAGATTAATTTCCAGAGCTAATCCAAGTTTTCCAAGATACTAGGAGCCCCTTGGTGTTTGGGGGGATGCGCAAGGAAGATACTAATCTCAAATTAGTATATTTTTAATGCACTTTTGATGAGCAGCCTGCCATAAAACATCTTACAGCATTTCAAGCACAACATATGAAGGTATGAACCATTGTGACAAGATCAACTTTTCTTAGGAAAAGATGAAGCTGGAACACCATAAATAGCTGGATAAAGGAACTTATCATCTAGAAGCACCCCCAAATTACACGAGATTCACATTGGAAAAAGTTGCATTCTCAATTTTAGGTTAGTCTGTCTATGATTCAAACATTTCAATTTGTCTATTCTTCCATTTGTCCAGTCTCAGTACCTTTGAGTAACATTTCAAGACTTCCACTGTTTCCTTATCATCACTTGAGAAAGAAAATCAAGAGTTAGTCTGGGATGCAATGAAAGCAGAAAGAAAAGACTTTTTTTGTTACTTTCACAGCTATGCATTTTCAGCATATGGGCTGTGAGCTGCAGCATGTAAGGAACTCCATTCCCTGAGTCAAACTTCAGGATCCATAATTTTCCCACCACTGTTCTCTACCTGATTTCCTTTTTTAGAAGAAATTAAAATTAGACCAAGTGAATGTAGCTTCCTGGTCAAAAGAGCAGAAAGAGATCAGAGATTATAAACCCTGACTGCTAAAACTGAAGGATACTCTGGTGCAGAAAGTACCCCTCCGCCTCACAGCTTCTCTGCATTTTTCTACAAAATGGAACAATTTGGATAATTTCTGAGGAACAAAGATCAATTTAAAATTAGTTATTTCAGTCTACTCTGTTACCTCTGGCACATGACCCAAAGCAGGATCCCATTGGCCATTTTCCAGAAAATAAATATTTTATTGGGGCAATTTGATGGAAAACAGGAAAGCTTTGACTCTTCCTCTTTCTGCTCTTACAAGACCTGCAGGACTTACATCACGATCAGTCTGAAAAAGACCATATTTCAGTTGCAAGGTGTCTCACAACCTTTCCTGGTTGGAATAACACAGGTATTTATTGCAGGAAATCCCTTGTAAGAAATATTTGCCTTTTAGAGACAGTAATAAAACCAACATATTGCCTTTGGCACAATCCTTCCAAAGACTGTTCTATAAACATTGAACGACACTCAGTAATTCTAAAATGACCACAAAAAGGCAAGAAATTTTTCTAAGTAGCAGTCACATCTATGTTAATGTATAGTTAAAAGCTGCTGACAAAGGATTTATAAACAATTCAGAATACATAATTAAGGTATAAGCTATTAAGTTCATTGCTACATTTCTATGATGCATTTTGGCAATTTTCTTTTTCTTAATCTATATTCCATACTTGAATACTGATGAGTTATATTGGAGTTGACACATTGGGCAAGTTGGTGGGCTGGTAACAAGAGTTTGAATATCTTTCTTTCTTTCTTTCTTTCTTTCTTTCTTTCTTTCTTTCTTTCTTTCTTTTTCATTAAGATATGCAGCACCCCTGATGAATGTTGTAATGCAGTTTATGCAGCTTCTCTCTTTGGATGTATTACAAGGAAAAAAATAAATAAATTGCAATGTCTTCTATTAAGAATTAAGTTCCCTCCCCCTTCTTCAGGAATCTGAAAATGAAAATATATTTCTTAACTTTTTGTGAGTAATATAAAAGTTTTTTTTTCATTAAAAAGAAGTGTTTGAAGGACATTCTTGTTCCAAAGATGGCTCAAGATGTGATTTTTAGTAAAACTAGCTATAACTAACAAGGCTGGAAAAAATTGGTCTATTTATCTTAAGGGGAAGTGCCACTTGAATCATTGTGGAATAGTCATATAAACTGAATAGCAGGTATTACCTGATGATCCTGAATCTTTATAGTACAAAAACAGTTTAATCACAAAGATAGATACAAACATAGTATTCATTTTAGTGTTTTTGGGACAAGGTGTGTTTGTTTTTATTATGGTGTATGAAAAGTAATCCACTTTTTCAGCAGAACATTCTTATTTTTTCAAATGAAGTTTCACGTAGATTACAGAAAAACTTAATTGTTCATTTTTGCTTAAGAGAGAAAGAGCTAAAAGAACTTTTAATATATAAATAATGAGTGCATCTATTTCAACTGCAAAATGTACTGTGTATATGAACACCAGAATCTAATAGAACATTACAAGTGATGAATATAAAGATATGCTCCAAAACTATTGAGAAATAAGTGTACTAATTATTTATATATCCTTTGATTCTGACTGATTAAATAATGGCAAATTGCCAAACCAAAAGAATGTATCTCTGCCAAGCAATCATTAAAAACATAAACAATGGGGAACTTCAAAGTGCTTATGAACTGAAGTACCTGCCACAAGAATACAGGGAAATGACTAAACAAGGTAAATGAGCAAGCTATGTCCAGGTTCCATTAATTATGTCACACGTGGCTTGCACTTTAGGCTTATTCAAGGCTTACACTTATAATCCTTGGCATTTTCTTTACTTAAACACAAGGAAGAATGAATAACTACATTGTTCACTGGTTTCTTTAAAATAATCATGTTCATTGGTGGCTATAAAGAATGTCTTAAGACCATCACCCTGAAGCATTATCTTAATGACAAAACAATCTATTTCAACAGAAATACAACTCTTAATTAATTTCTTAGATTTCTATAGCTCCCCCATCTCAGACAAGTGATGCTCAGCAGTAAACAATAATAAAATCAGTTAAAACCTAGTAACAGTACAATGAGATAAGATGGGTGGTCTCTAAATTTTATAAATAAATAAATATAACAGTGTTGGAAGGGACCTTGGAGGTCTTCTAGTCCAATTCCCTGTTCAAACAGGAAATCCTACACTATTCTGGATAAATAGCTGACCAATATCTTCTTAAAAACCTCTAAAACTCTGGAAACAAGCGGATTAATTATTCTCATTGTCAGATAATTTCTCCTTAGTTCTAGGTTATACAATACATACATACATGTACATATGCATATACATATAACACATGCACATACACATACAGAGTATATATATATATGTGTGTGTGTGTGTGTGAGTGTATGCGTGATATGAATATGCATACATATATATGTAGGTCTTGGTGTATTTGGGTCTTGTCCCGTGTAAGATTGAGAATACCTTGGCGATGTTTCGACAAGATCCCACTCGCCATCTTCAGACTGGTGCTTTCGGCTTCAGCTTTGCTGGCACAAGCACAAAGCCGAAAGCACCAGCCTGAAGATGGGAGTGGGATCTCGTCGAAACGTCACCAAGGTATTCTCAATCTTACATGGGACAAGACCACCAAGACCTACATACCTTTACCCGTGAAAATCTACGAAAACATACATACATACATACATGTATATATATATATATATCTTCTTAGTTCTAGGTTATGCAATACATACACACACATGTACATATGTATATACATATAACACATGCACATACACATACAGAGTCTCTGTATGTGTGTGTATGTATGTGTGTACTGGTGTGTGTGTGTGTGTGTGTGTGTGTGTGTATACCTTGGAGCTCCAGGCCTGGGCACATAACCTAATCTTTAAGGCCTTATGAAAAAGGAACAGGGTTGAGGCCATCCTAATCTCTGGAGGGAGAATATTGCAGAAGTCAGGGGCTACAGCAGAAAAGGTATGCCTTCTAGTCCCTGTTAGCTGACATGCCTTGGCGTAAGCATGCTCAAAACGCAGGAACAAATTGGACAAGTAGAAATAACTGAGAGAAGACAATCTCCTAAACCATCACGTTGAACTGCACCTGGAAACACATTGGTAACCACTACAGCTGATAGATAATATGAAGATGTATAAAGGATCTCCTAGTCATGGTTGCTACTTGCTCTTGTAGCAGGAACCATGAATCCAAGAGGATCCCTAATTGCACACCGGTTCTATTTGGGGTAATGTCACTTCATCCAGACTAAAGGTGGAAAAACCTTGTCACTGGAAAGCCCAAATATCCAAAGCCATTTAGTCTTGCTAGAGTTGAGCTGAAGGCTACTGAACCCCATCCAGGGCCCTGCAGCCTCCAGGTATTGGGACATCATTCTGGTAGCATGGGATAATGTAGCAAATTACATTATGGACTATTTAAGATAAGAAGACAATGACCTATGCCTTGTTCAGATAATATGGTCATAGCTCTCAAATGCTTACAACTGAAATAAAATGCAAATGAGAAATAAATACATTTCATTTTTAAGTAACATGGTTCCTTGTACATATGTGTGCTATACATAACAACTAATACTAATTTTAAATTTGTTTTTTTCTTCCATGTATCAATCTTGAAAGTCTTCATCATTTTAAAGAAACTTCCCGTCAAGTGCAATCTCATTCCCAATCATCAGCCTCTTAAAATCTTACTTTAAGAAAGTGTCAAAAAGCCTTCTCTCATCATAGCAATAGCACTTAGTGTCTTTTTTTTCTCCTCCTTAAGGTTTAATAGAGAGTTGGTTTAATGGCAGGGTTCAAGTAATAGTTCCATGACAAGCAAAAATTCAGTGGCAGATAAATTTCTCAAAGAATAGCTTTATTGGAAATATCATATTGGCACATATCCAGTGGTAGGATTCAAATAATGTAACAACGGTTCTCTGCCCTAACGATTTCTTCCAACAACCAGTTCACCAAACTACTCAGAAAGTTAAGAACTGGTTCTCATGAACTGGTGCGAACTGGCTGATCCCACCATTGCACGTATCTGGTGAAAACCAACTCTGAGAAGCCCCTTGGTTTTCACCTAATTAAAAATAAAAGTTTTCCCCTTAACCCCAAACTATCAGTCACATGGCCCAATCATGGCAGTCTCCACAGGTCTGGTGACATCATTCCTCCTTCCTCTGCTCAGGTGTGAGAACGTCCTTCACTTCCCAGGGGAAAGTATTTTATTTTTACTAAACAGCCCCAGCTATCTCTAATTCCCCTCCATTCCTCAGCTCCATTGTGGCATCACTGAGGCTTCAAGATGGCTTTCGCCAGATCAGCTTCAGGGTTGACACTTAAACTTATATACCGCTTCACAGAATGTAAAGAAACCCACAATAATTATACTACACATTTAATGATATATTTATACTTTTATTTGGTAATACATTAAGATGGCAGACAAATGCAAAGTAGATGATCAGGTGCCATCCTGTTTAAGTCTTTGAAATACATTCTGAAATAATTAATAAAAACTAAATATAGAAAAAGAGAAAAGAATGGAAAGAAGGACTAAAAATGCACAAAAAAGAAAAAGATAATATAATAAAGAAAAAGAAAAGAAATATATAAAGATGTGACGTTCAACTTTTATCTCAAAAATACAAACAAAGTTAATAACTCATCACTTCTTATAAAGTTAAACAGATATCTCTTCATTCCATACCATTTCTTTTCTATAAGCAAATCCATAAAAAATAAACTTTTCAATCTTAGCATCAGCAAAAAGTCTATTAAAGGTTGCCAGGACATTGAAAAAGCAGAAATCATTACTGACCATGTTGATATTGTACTTACTGGCTCTGTTTTTCAGAGATCTTCTTTAATGTTTCTATGTATATTATAATGTTTTGTATCATTCTGTAAGTCCTAGTATAACTGACATCAGCTTGCATTTTTTTCTTCTGCTTAAAATAGTTAATCCCTTTTAATGTCCAGTTTCTAAAATCATCACTTATCTTCTGTTATGACTTGCAGTAGCCAAGATAATCAAAATAAGCTGGTTTCCTGTGAGAGATTGCAGGGTGTTGATTTAGTACATGTCCACAATACTACATTTGCTGAGATTTGTCTGCTGAATCTTGGAGACAGGAGACAGAAGTTCACAGCCGAACCAGCCATCGCTAGGGAAGATAGTAATTGGTACCCCAGCTGATAACTCCCATTAGCCATCATGACTGAAAATTTTAATGGGATCTGAAAATGAATTATTCCCCTTTGATTTGTAATAATCTCTGTGGAGTTGCAGTGAAGGGAGGGAGAAAGGACAAGTGTTTCACCTGGTGTTATAGCTATTAAGCGAAATACTGATTTGAAAATATGAAACCCCTCAAAACAAATAAAAGCTAAGAAATACTTAAAGGAATTAATGAGGGAGATGGCTGGATTACAAATATCACATTATATAATGAAAATCCTCCTATTGGAATGTTTTTTTTTGGTTAAATTTATGTTACATTTTTGTTTAGATAGGCCAATGAAGTGCATCTTGAAATGTGCAAAACAGTGTTCTTTTCTGCTTTCTTCTGTGTCACTACACAGAATGAGTTAAGTTTGCATGGAGAGACAAGACGCGGAGTGCTTCAGCTCTTTTTTATTGTGACTTTCAGCTCAGAACGGACCCGAATGGCTCAGCCGCGGCAGCTATTTATAGCCGGCTGCCGCGGCTGCCAGCCAATCAGAGTGCCGGGTTTTCCCGCACTTTTACAACCAATGATTTCAAACACTGCATACATAACAGAATGTTACACAGAATGTAATCACTACACACCTTTCCATGACTGGTTGTTATCATATATTCCCATTTGTTTATAGTACCAAACAAAAACCAAATAGAATCTGAGCTGCAGGTAGAGAAACAAAATGCCTATTTGGCACGGTGGAAGAATAAATATTCGTGCTGATGTTGTCATTGATTGCAATGCATTGATTGAAGTGCAATCCAACTAGTGTCAACTCTTAGTGAACACACAGACTGATTTTTCCAAAATGATATATCCTCAGCTTGGTCTTTTAGGTCTTTCAAAGGTACCAGTTGTAGTTGACTCCACCAGCTTGCTACTAGTTGTCCTCTACTCATTTTTCCTTTCATTTTTTCCAGCTTATGAACTTCAAGGGAGCTGGATCTTTACAAAATGTGTCCAATATATAATAGTTCGGCCATGACCATTTGTGCCTCAAGTGAGAACTCTGGATTGGAATGTGATCTGTGATCCATTTGTTTTATGGCTATCCGTGATATTTTCAGGGTCTTCTCCAACACAAATTTCATGAGGACCCAAGATTGTTGGGGGCAATAAGCTGACTTTGTAAAAATGCCACTTAGTAATAAGCAGGCATAGACAATGGAAGGAAGGCTATTGCTGAGCGCATTGGGTTGTATCCCAAAAATTGTAAGCCGCCCTGAGTCTCCGGAGAAGGGCGGGATATAAATATGAATAAAAATAAAATAAAATAAATAAATCTCCACATTAAGTGTTACAGGGAAACCCATTCTCTTCTTGTTTTTAATTATTGTATCGTCATATGGGATATCTTTTCGAAGGTCTTCAATGCTACCCTATCAAATGCTAGTCTGCTGTATACTCCTTGTCAGCTGGTTCCTTTACTGTTGGTAGTTAAGAAACTGATTTATTGTTCTGTTTAATTTATGTTCCCTCGGCCACACACCCAATTATGTTTTCCACATGCTTTCCAGCTTTGGCATTCTATTTGCAACCGAATAAGCATCGTATCTTGCCTGCATATCCTGTTATTTTCAACTTGAATGTGCCTGTAAAATCATCAATTTCCTATTCTTTTTGAGTGGTTAGAACATAAACTTCAATAACTGTTACATTAAACAAAAGTGAATAGATTTGATTTGGCTATTGACTACATTTTACTTAACTGCTGCTTTTGTTATCTCTTTCCTGAACAATAGTTAAGCAATGGTGTTGTTTTTGTTTATGGAGTAAACAGTTTGATGTTCTGGCTGAAATCATCCAGTTCTAGGTCTTTACAATCTGCTGGTGTCCAAGATGTCAGTGTGTAACTGATTCATTCCATCTTTCATTGTGTTGAGCTTTTCTGTGGCTTGTGCGTCTTACATTCCACGTTCCTACTGTACTTGTGTCATTGAAGCTTTAGATTATTTTTCTTGCATGGTAATATCAGCAGCTATCAGATTTTAATCTGGCTGAATGGGAAACACTCATTATATTCCAAAATCCCCCCCACTCTAACAAAATGTGTGCTTGTGCATTATAAATAAGACTATTTTATTTTATTTTCTTTCTAAAGAAAGGAGTTGCACTAATGGAGGTTACTAATGGACATAATAGTGCCTAGAGACACCGTGTTTCCAACCTCTGAATTATAGCAGTAATTCCTTGATATGCTTATAGAAAATATACCCAAACTGTTAATGCATAACCAATTTCAGTCTGAAGTACAATAAAAATTAAGTTCCCTGGCATGAACTCAGGATTTGTCATGAAGTTAAACTTATTAGAATTAACTGAGTTCACATTTTGGCAGCATCTTGATTTAGAACCTAGAATACAGCTCATATCCTTGACTGAATGTACTCAAAATAGCTTTATATTTTAGTAACCATGTTGTATGCAAATAGTAATTTTTAATTCACAGCCAGACTGATGATTTTATTATTATCAACATTATATGTCATTAACTAAATCAGTGCTCATTTTGTTTCCAGAGTTGTAAACCTGGTAATAATTTAATTGTCTGCGGTCAATTGGCATATTGCCATATAGCAGATTGAATAGAAACAAGGTTGAATTTCAGATGGAAAATAACTCAAGCATCCTGTTAAGAATCAAGCAGATTGCTCTTCAGAGAGGAATTTTATTCCTCTCTGCCTGCCTGTCAGTCAAGTGAATCAGAAGTACACTTTGCATTTATAGTAAACACTGAAAACATATTTTAGGGATAATGTGCACAAGGGACTTGCAAAAGAGCAAAGTGGCTTCTTCAGCATTGCTTTATACTGCACTCAGCGGACTGCTTTAACAGGAACTGGCTGCTGCAAATAATTTTATATTGTCTTCAAGTAAGATAAGCGGCCACATGCTTATGACTATTCATAACTGGATAACTAGAATTCAAGTTAGTGTTAGAGGAAATCTTAGAAAACCCTTTGGGGATTTAATTCAAATGGGAAGTAAGCCTATTTCTCCTATTTTTTAAATCTATTCATGGATACTTGCATGACTGATGGATACATCAAAAGGCCCTATATAGTCATATACACATACGGTACATATGGAGGAGCTCTGGTTCATACATTGCTGTGAGCATTAAGAATCCTTTCCATATAACTCAAAGATATAGCTAGTGGGGGAAGCATTTTCTCCTGGCTGCCATCAAACAGGGCCAAACTAAAACATGGCAACAGACAAGGTTCTGATTGAGTAAGGTATTGGCCTAGGCTTAGGCAGATGAACCTGGGAGAACCTGTCAACCATTCAAAATCTATTGGTGTCTTTTGATCAAATGATACATTTAAGATGTTATTGTAGAAATATATTGGAAGAGGGAGTGTGTGCCATTTTAGCCTCTAGAGGAAAAAGCACATAAAAATCTAATAAATAAGTAGAGATGTGCAAGTTTCAAATGGGTGATTTAATGTGACAATGCTATTGATTTGCAAATTGAGACGAAGATCTGCTTTGAAGATTTCAAATCAAATAGGGTAGCTCTGAAGCACTTGGAAGATCTAATATATCTACTACTTTAGAGGTTCATACAGGCAACATGCAATGCTGCAACTTGTATAAGAGAATAAGGTAATAGGTGATGGTTTATCTCAAACCAAGAGGAGCATATGGCAAGTGAGATTAACTCTTTCATGATATTATCAGTTTACTTTACTCAGTTCTTACCTTCTTTAAGATTTTCAAGCATAAATGCCGACAATGTGCTCTTTTGTGCTAATGAAATGCTTCATTTCTGTGCTGATCCTGCCAATACAACTGGGACTTCAGTTCAACTATCAATGTTCTAAAAATAGATTCAGAGCAGACCTTACTTCAATTTATACCTTTTTGGCATGCATACGTGCCCCCATATGTGTTCCCCACCCCCATGTGCATGTGTGGCAGAGACCCAAAGACCAGCTGGCCAGTGGGAGGTCCACACGGGCATGCGTGATGGAGCTGAGCTGGGCCAATGGCTCACATGCCCGGAGAGAGGGCTCTGTGTGTCACCTCTAGCATGTGTGCCATAGATTCGCCATAACGGCCTTACTTCTTAAGTTCTGCATGATTTGGGCAGTCTTAAAAATGTGTTACTGGGTGCCAGGCTAATATTTAGTGACTGGTTCAAACTCATGCTTTGAAAATAAGGATGAGGTAGCAAATCTAACAATGCCATTTTCTCCATTTTGTGCCAGTTACTCTGCAGCTTGCTTGTCTCTGTGACAATGTGTTTTTAGGTTCTATTTCCACTACCTGACCTAACTGACTCAGAATGTTTCCAGCAAGTCACATCTCTATATGGCCCAAAGGGTGAGTACATTTAAGGCCACCTATCCTGCATAACATCTATTTGCCCAATTCAAGGGCAGAGGGACTCGTTGTTAAAGAGCCTCGCTTATTAAGAAGTGTGATTGGAGGTGGGCCAAAAGCAGACATTTTCTGTGGGGGTTCTTCTCCTCCAAAAATCCAAAAATCTTTTTCAGGAGGCAACTGGACTTTCTTGTTTTTTCTTTTGAAGATATTTCACTTCTCTTCTTTGTCTTCAAAAGAAAAAACAAGAAAGTCTAGTTACCTCCTGAAAAAACACCTTTGAGACAACCATGACCTGGATGACCGAGAATCTCTACAGACTCCTCTGGAAAACCTCTCCATTTCATACAGGAAAAGGTAGCGCTCTCATGAGCTTCTAGAAGTCTATAAAATTTGGCTGTTCAAGAAGGCCTTTGGTGTTCTGGAATTCCTATCACCAGATATGGGATTATTACTATTGTGATTAATTATAACTGTAATTATAATTATATGCTGTATTCACTTTTATTATGGATTATTATGGATTATTCTATTACATGAACCCTCTTATTCCATTTCTAGTTTTTAAGTGATGTTTTCTCACTCTTAAATACCAATTCCCAGGTTCTATTTTTTTCCGTTCTCCCTTCTCCTATTTGTTTAGGCAGTGAAATCCCTTCTCTATGGATATGTAACAATTTTGTTGTACCCAATAGTTCGTTAGGTGAACCAGTGGTCTGATTTGGATAAAGCACTTTTCTACAAATGATGATTTTTAGATTAGCCACTTTGTCACATATGAACCAGTGGCCTTTGCTCACCTTAGGCCAGTTTAAACTGGATACAAGGATAGAATACCAGATGTTCATAATGCTCAGAGAAAGCAGGCGTTCTGCTATATAAGGATAGAGCACTCCAATCCAGGTGCCATTTCAAAGTAACAGACTGGAGGAAGTGGCATATGGATCACCTGGGGTGGGCTTGTTCAGAATCTTCTGTACTATAGATATCTATTTAAATTACCCTCTGCTCTTTCTAATTTTGCATCTATTCAGATAACTGACCTGTGAACTTAAATGCAAATCTTCTCACATTTAATTTAGTATTTTGGATGAAACTTTTTTCCCTTCATTTTAGCACTGTAGAAGCATGCACCCTAGCAGGGATACAAAATAAAACATGGGCCTGAAGCAAGAGAACAGGTGGATCAAGGAAGAAACCCCAAGGAAGAGGCAGCAGTTCCTTTCAATGTTTACTGACTCTAGAAGTGCATGTTTCTATATTTGTTGCATATGTTTGTTGCCATGGTACTATTCTTTTAAATATTCAGTGACTCTCTTTTGCATAGCACATGCAGCTCATTTTCTGAGTTGTTCCATCCTGCAATCAAAATAAAGCATTTGTGCTTCTGGTCTTGGCCTTCATTACATAGTGAGGTGGCAAAGTTTACATCCTGTAGTTATGCCACTTGGATATTATTGAATATTATTATTATTATTATTTAATCTTTAGTGAGATTCACAGCAGGGGTGGGATTCTACCAGTTTGCACCTATTCGTTACAACCAGTTGTTAACATTCTAAGCAGTTCAGAGAACCGGTTGTTAGAAGAAATTACTGGCCTAATCCTGTAAGGAAGGCAGGAAGGAAACATTCTGGTGTTGCTTACAGAAACTGTCTCTAAGTTAACCCTCATTACATTCTTGGCAGGACTAAACTTCCTGTCTCTGGAACGTCTCTGGAGTTTTTTCCCCCTCCTTTGCTGGTACTTTGCTTGTGTGGAGTGACCATTCAAAGTTACAATGGCACTGAAAAAAGTGACTTATGACCATTTTTCACAATTACAACTGTTGCAGCATTCCCACAGTCATGAGAGGCCAGGCGAGGAGATGTGTGCCTTGATGTGAATGATATTGAGTTGGCCACACCCAGCCAATAACATGACCACCAAGCCATGTCCACCCAGTCACATGACCACCAAGCCATGCCCACCACCTAAGCCATGCCCACAGAACTGGTTGTTAAAAATTTGAATCCCACCCCTGATTCACAGCCTTTGGGGCTGGTTGGTAGCTCAACAGCTTGAGTCCTAACCAAGGACCTAGGAAATGTTCAGAAAGCGTCGGAGGATATAAGCTGTTCCAAGTAGGGTGGGTTTTTTTGTAGAATCAGGGTATTCAAGTCTGATAAATTCAGGATTTCCAAATAGTGAGGCAATCCTTTAGGTATTGCTCCAAGGGTTCCAATTACAATTGGGATAACACATGATTTCTTTTTCCAAAGTCGCTCAACTTCAATTTGTAAGTCCCGATACTTTGTGATTTTTTTCTTGCTATGTGTCTACAATTCGTGCATCACCAGGTATTGCAATGTCAATGAACGAAACCCTTTTCTTCTCAACTATTGTAATGTCAGACATGTTGTGGGCCAAATGCCTGTCCATCTGAATTCTGAAGTCCCACAAGATTGTGACATTTTCATTTTCCAGAATCTTCTCAACCTTATGTTCACAGTAGTTGTTACTATACTCAAATCCAAACTTTTGGCATAGTTTCCAGTGAATGATTTTAGCAACTCGGTGGTTATTATTATTATTATTATTATTATTATTATTATTATTATTCATCAATACTAATGATAGCATGATGGCTCAGTGGTTAAGACATACAGCTTGGCAGCTGGAAAGCCGAAAGCTCAGGTTCGACACCTGAGAACCATGTGATTGGGTGAGCTCCTCTCCACTCCTCAGCTCCTGCCAACCCAGCAGTTCCAAAGCATGCATATATAAGCAAATAAATAGATACCACTTTAGTGGGAAGGTTACAGTGCTCTCTGACATCATACTGGCCACATGACCGCAGAAATGTCTTTGGACAGCACTGGTTCAATGGTCTTGAAATGGAGATGAGCTCTGCCTCCTACAGTCGGCTATGACTAGCAGAGTAAAATCCACAAGGGCTTTTTTTACTGTTACCTTTTAAAATATATTATTCATCAGTGCTGCCCAGGAAATGGAAACCTTGATACAAAAACCTAGGGATGCTAACTTGAGATGTAACATCACTGTAATGCAGGGGTGTCAAACTCAATTTCATTGAGGGCTGCATCAGGGTTGTGTTTGACCTTAGGTGGGCATGGCCAGCTTGACATCAGTTGTGTTGGGCCGTCTGTGGGGGCCCAAGTGCTCTGAGTGAAATTGGGCTCCCGAGCTTAGTTTTTGGTTGCAACAGCCTCCCACAATCCTCTGCCAGCAAAAATGGAGTTTGGTAGGGCCATATGTGGCCCTTCTGAGCGCCATTTTGGCTGGTTGTGGCACTGAGGACAGGTCTGTTGCTGTTTCCAGGGTAGGAAACAGGTAAGCACCTGCTGAGTCAGATCTGGGCTGTGGGCCTTGAGTTTAACACTTCTGTATTTAAAAGCAAAAGCTAAATATTTGCTGTTGGTCTCAGAGATAGATCAACTATGCATTGATCAAACAGCTTCAGAGTTCTGATCATATTAGAAACCAACAGGTATGAGCAGGCAAAATGTCATAATTGTAGTATATTATGGCATGAATTGCTGAATAATATTCTAGGGTCTGTCCTTAGAGAGTACTAGATGGTCCCTGTTACCCATTATAGTCCTTACAGAAATAAAAAAAAAGAAAAAGGAAATACTATTTTTTACAAGCTTTATTCTGTATCACATTAGATTAGCTAATACTAGCCTCCTATATTAGGTCTATATCACTGTATCTACTTAATGTCCAAAACAATTTATTTTAAGATCCACTGTAAAATGCATGGCATTCCCTAATTGTCTAGCTATAATATATGTAAAATAGTGCACTACTGGGGCTCATTAGCAAAAGCATTGATGCTGTTTAGTAATCCATAAGGTGATACTGGTTAATGAACATTGCAAATGATTCCACTAACTACTTTAAGATTAATAATAGATCCGTCTTCTGTAACAAACAAGTCTCCCATCCCCAGAGAGAACTGGAGAAAATGGATCATAATTAGGATGAGGCCACATTAGGCATTTAGAGTTGAAATTTTTGTCATTGAAACTCTCCTGACTTCTGCTCTACAGCTGCTATGATTTGAAATCAACAAAAAAAAATCCTTCTAAATTCAAACTGCAATTTGCTTTTTTAATATAAAAAACATGATATTTATCGCATATTTTACATATACACATTACTTTTGAAAGTAATAATGGGTGAACTTTGATTAGATTTGTTTATTTTTTCCTGGGTGGGTAAAGTAAATATCCCAATAACTCATCATTTATCTGTATTATTGTCTTCGTTCTGTGGTTAAGGCACCAAGCTGGAAAGCAGGAGACCCTGAAGTCAAACCTGTCTTAGCCATGAAAGGCAGCTGGATGATCTTGGGCCAGTCACTGTCTCTCAGCCAACTCACTTCATAGAATTGTTGTGGGTCAAATAGGAGGAAGAAGATGTGTTGGCTGTCTTGAATTATTTGTAAAAATAATAAAGGCAGGATACAAATAAAAAACAACAACCCAGGAATAGATATTTGGCATGTGAAAATACTTCTCTTTTTGCCTTGATAGCCTAGATAGAAGAATTGGCAAAGTCTCAGATGTATTTCGTTGTTCTGCTGTTAGCATGAGGAGAGTTGAGAAGTGAGAACCAACAAACGTTGTACTAATAGAATGCTAGAACATTAACTTTGCTAAATAGAGATAATCTTTGATTAGACAGTTGAATGATTTACAGTTATGTGGTCATGCTTGGTCCTCCTCCTCCTCCTCCTCCTCCTCCTCCTCCTCCTCCTCCTCTTCCTCTTCCTCCTCCTCCCCCCCTCTCCTTGTATTATGATATCTGACTATGTTTCAGGATTGATATGGATTTCTCTGCTTGCAGACTGAAAGCCAATTCTGTATAACTATGACCTGGCTATTCTCATTTTTTTCTCCAGCAATTTTCTTGTATCTTGAAAACACATTCAGATAAGGAATCCTGGAAAGCTCTAGACTAGAGTCCCAACTGCTTGGATAGTTGATTGTCCCCTCTTCTAATTTCTTCTAATGATAATTTTGCACAGGAAGTAAGGCACTGCCTTCCATACAATCAGTTGACTTATCCATCCTTTAGTATTTTTGATACCGTGTTTAAAGCTTTGCTACCCTGGCAGCAATCTCACTTAAGACTTCTATAACAGAACAAGACTACCAAAAATATAATAGGTGAAATGAGATGGCTGTTTCAGGTAGCTGGGGCTAGGCAGCATCTCACAGTGTTGAAAAGAAGAGTTGTGTATGCTACAAGATTTCTCTTGTGCTTCCAGAGATGTGTGTTTGCAGACACAGATCTCTTGCCAGTACTGTTGTAAAATCCATTGCTTAGTCCTATGGGCATCAATATTTGAAAACAGGGATTAGGTATCTTATCCTTAGCTTTAGACATCAAAATGTCTTACACTGCTTCAAAAAAATAGGATAGGGATTCTTGTGTGCAATTGCAAGATTCTAAGGTGAAGCTTTCCGTTTCTTAAAAAAACAATTCTTCTATGTGCTCTCGCACATCTGTTTACATATCATTTGCACATATTTTTCCAGAAGTACTTGGTGTCAATGAATAAATTACCCAGGAAGATGCTGCAGGCATGATTTCCAGAAGATATATGGACCTAAATTTATCAGTGTTATATGCTGTGATTCATACTTGTTAGATAAATATGGGCGTCCCAACTTTTTGATAGGGTTCTTGTAATAAACTTGATAAGTAGCATATCCAGTTGATTTCTGAGAAATGTAATGGGATTTCTATAACTGAAGAACTGATTTGAATTTGCAAATAGCAGCTGAGGGATACATCTGTTGCCTAATGAAGCACTCTTAGCAGCAGACAAGAGGTGCCATTGCCAAATGTTGCCTGCAAGAAAACTTTCTCTGTGTTTAAAATGGACATAATAGAGAGGAGTCTACCTCAAAATATAGGCTACAGCTGTTGTGGGAACTGTTTTGTTTCTAATTAAGAACAGGGGAAATAATTGATAGATTTAAATGATTCACTTTTCATCCCAAACAAAATTATGCCATCAGAAGCCGATACATTTTAGCACATGCTTTAATTCTGAGCTGTTATTAAGAATATGCACATATGAATTAAATCCAATTTTCTTTACTGCCTATTTGCACAGAATAATTTTACTCTAGAATATTTTTTTTTTGCTTTCATATCCTAAGAACAATTTAGCTGATTTATCCAAAGAAGTGGTGGATTATCATTCCAGGAAGTGGAAAATAGAGACAGTTTTTCAAAAGTGCTGAATGCTTCTATTGGGAAAGTAGACAAGTTATCTTTATTTTTTAAAACTAGTCATTTATTTAGGAAAAACAAATTTCAATAAAATGAAGACATTATGTTACCAGTGGCTTACAGAGTCCAGTGAAATTGGAGTTAGATGGCTAAACATTTTAAATAAATTCAAACAAACAAACTAAAAACACGTCTATTACAAACTATGGCATTTTTTATTGAAATAGTTGTGTATAATTTTGTATACCTGTAGGAAAACCCATATGTATTTGCATGTGTCTTTATATTTGTGTTTTGCTTTTGCCTTTTTCTGCCTTCAGTTTAATTAAGTGGGAATAATAATAATAAAACATAGGCCACAAAAGTCCATCCCATCATATGGTCATCCAGATTTTTGCAGTCTACCGTGTTAAGTGTCAGGGGTCTTTTATATTGAGACGCATAGTAGGCAGGCAGGCAGGCAGACAAAATATAATAAATCATAACTGATGTTACTTATTGTGTTGTTGTCATGCAAACCATTATGAATACCTTTGGTACAAACATCCCAGCATCAAAGTACATCCTTTCTTACTTTTTTTTCCTTACAGTGAACCTGAACAGGAAATGGTATGGAACTTTCCAGCCACCCTGCTGTTTGCTGCCTTAATTTGATTTGTAGACATTCCCCCCCTCCTGCAGATCTGCAAACATTTGCATTAGCTGAATGAGCAAAATATTTTGGGTTCTATAGTCATGTGTATTTCATGAAAACTCATAACTTATTCCTGCATGGCACCCGTGTAACATTTTTCTTCTTATTGTAATAAGGAAAGCATCACAATGAATTCATGGCAATAATTATCATGTATTGTTAGATGCTTACATTAATTATATCTGTTTAAAAATAGGCTGATGATGTAACCTGGCATAGTTGACACATTAACCTAATGAGAAGAGATTACCACCCTGTCCTCATTAGACAACAATGTGTAAAGCAGATACTTACACTACATTAACCCCTAAATTATATGTTAAAGATGCCACTCTCTGTGAAGTGATAGATTTCTTTAGCAATATCTAAGCTCAGAATCATTTGGGCAATTGCATAATTAACCCAACGGGATGATGTTTACGATTTTTGTTTACCATTTACGACTCCACCTTATAGAATAAGTAGGTTGCCTCTATATTCTCAACAAACATACCTTATTTATTTCTGCTCTGAAAAGGGTTGAATTTTTGTTCACTTATTTAACAAGAAAAATATTGATCAGGGAACTTTTACTATTTGGGTAAGGAGTCCTTGATAGTGTTGGTGTAACACAAATCTATTACGATGGGAATGTTGTTTAAATAAAGATTCAAGTGAATAGACAATTTCAGATGAGAAAAACTGTACTTGGAACTTTTGTTCTGAATATCTCTAATCTCAATTATATTCTGTTATGTTTGCATGAAGAGTCAGACGCGGAGTGCTTCAGCTTAAGAGTTTATTAGTGACTACAGCTCAGAACGGACCCGTTTTGGCTGGGCTGCGGCTGCTACTTATAGCCAGCAGCCACAGTTGCCAGCCAATCAGAGTGCAGGGTTTTCCCGCACTTTTTAAACCAATCATTTCTAACATTTTACAAGAACAGTTCAAACTAAACCAATGACATTCAAACCTACATACATAACACCCCCCCACTAGGTTCAGTCCATACCCAAACCCCATCTATCTAATGTATTCTTTTAAATAGGTGGGGCTCTTACGTGTCGTTGAGACCTGCGTGGTTCAGATGTTTTAAAGTTCTCACCCAGTGAGAGAGGAAATGTGTCTGCTGACATTTCCTTACTTGGACTTTTAGTAGTAGTAGAACCTGTCTGGTTACTACAACCTGGTCTCTCCTCCCAATCCATCTCCAACCCAATGTCAGCACGCAAGTCAGGTAGTGATGTACAATCTTCCACTTGTGAAAATGGATCTTGGTCTTGTGACAGGTTTTGGGGTGGTTCCTGTTGTGTTGGCTCGTTACACATGGGGTTGATTCTTTCTTGCTGATTACCCTCATAATCCTCCCCTTCCCCCCTAGAAGAGGCAGTAGGTATGGGAATCAGAGAGGAGCAATTGTGATGTTCCTGAGGTAATCTGGATCTTAGTTGATCAATATGCCTGCTCCAGAGGACACCATCCTCTGTTTGTACCCTGTAAGACCTGGGGCCTGTGACCTGGGTTATCTCAGCAGGGATCCATGATGGTTCACCCATAAGGTTCTTAGCATAAACAGAATCACGCACAGAGAATGTGCGAACTTTGCTAGTGGAATCTAGTGGTGCGTTGGGTGCGTAAGTGGGATGAAAACGATCAAAGGGAGACCTGAGTTTCCTACCCATCAACAACTCTGCTGGGGATAAGTTAGTTGATGGGTTAGGAGTGATATGCTGAGCACTGAGTAGTTTTTCAACTTTCTCAGTGATGTCCCTGGACCGAATTGCTGAAGTTTTTCCTTGGTAAATCGTACCATGCGTTCAGCCCGGCCGTTAGCAGAAGGATGCCCAGGCTGTCAGGGCATGTCTGATACCCTGCTGTGCTAGATATGATTCAAAAAGGTTGGATGTAAATTGAGGGTCATTGTCAGAAACAAGAACATCAGGTAACCTGTGAGTTACAAAAAGCTTTTTAAGCTGTTTGATGACAGCTTCAGCTGTGGTGGATGCCATAGGGATAACCTCTAGCCATTTGGAATATGCATCTACTATAATGAGGAAAGTGTGCCCTCTGGTAGGGCCAGCAAAATCAATGTGAATCCTGGACCATGGGCCCCTAGGACATTCCCATTCCTGTGTGGGGGCGAGAGGTGGGGCAGGCCTGACTTCCTGACAGTTGGGACAGGATGCAACCCAGTTTTCAACCATTTTGTCAATACCTGGCCACCATACATAACTCCTGGCCAATCCCTTCATTCTGACAATACCCGAATGACCCTCATGTAACATTTCCAAAACCTCTTTTTGCAGTTTTGCAGGAATAACCACTCTGTTACCCCACAAAATACATCCTCTTAATACAGATAGTTCAGTTTGCCTGGATTTAAAAGGTTGGGCAAGTTGAGGTAGATCTTGAAGTGGCCAACCCGTCTTAATCCAGCCTATAATAGGAGCCAATAAAGTGTCTTTGGCAGTCTCTCTGGCAATTTCAGCAGCGTGTACTGGAAGCTTGGCAACAGTTTCTAGAAAAAAGGTGTGTGTTTTAGGTTCAAAGTCCTCCTTGTGAGAAGGAAGTGGGCAACGACTCAGTGCATCAGCATGTCCAATGTCCTTGCCAGGCTTGTGGATAAGTTTGTAAGAATAAGCAGCAAGAAATTCAGTCCACCTCAGCATTCTTGGTGACAGGATAGTGGGCGTAGTTTGTCTCCTGCCACAATGCCTAACAGAGGTTTGTGATCTGTGACAATGGTAAATGTTCTCCCATATAAATACTCATGGAATTTCTTGACAGCTGCAACAATTGCCAAGGGTTCCTTGTCTGGTTGGCTGTAGTTCCTCTCTGCTTTGATCAAGGTGCGAGAGTAAAATGCAATAGGAGCTTCCCTTCCGCTGGGAAGCCTGTGGCTCAACACCCCCCCCACTCCAAAAGGGGATGCATCACAAGTCAGTATAACAGGCAAATTCTCAGAGAACTGTATCAGTACAGCATCAGACGTGATTAGTCTTTTAATATTGTTATATGCAGATTGTTCTTTTCTGCCCCAGACCCACGCAGACTTTTTGTCTAGTAATCTGTGCAGTGGTTCTGCAATGGTTGCCTTCTGAGGTAGGAACATGTGATAAAATTTAATGAGTCCAAGGAAGGCTTGCAAATCTGTTTTGCATTTTGGTCTAGGGGCTTCTTTGATTGCCTGAACCTTGGCATCTGTGGGGTGGATACCATGCTTGTCAATCATATAGCCCAAGAACTCAACCTTGTCAGTTCTAAGAGTGCATTTTTCTTCCTTGACTTTTAATCCCGCTTTTTTGAATCTGGTAAGGACTTCTCTGAGTCTCTCTTTTAACTGAGTGTCATTTTCAGCAGAGATTAACTCATCATCAAAGTAAAGTACTACCCCTGGCAGTCCTTGGAGCATCCTTTCCATAAGGCTTTGGAAGATGCCTGGTGCCACGCTTACTCCAAACTATAACCTTTTACATTTGAAAGCACCTCTATGAGTTACAATTGTTTGGGCCTCTGCAGTGGCATCATCAACTGTTAATTGTTGATATGCCTGGGCCAGATCCAATTTGGCAAAGACTGTACCCCTGCCAAGTGAATGTAGTAAATGATGCACCACTGGAACTGGATATGCACTCTGTTGAAGCGCACGGTTCAATGTCCCCTTATAGTCTCCACAGATTCTCACTGACCCATCAGTCTTGACTGGTGTGACTATGGGTGTCTCCCACCTGGAGTGATCAGTGGGTTCTAAAACTCCTTGAGCTATTAGTTTATCTAATTGTGCATCAATTTTCTCCTTTAACGCAAATGGGAGCCTTCTGGGCTTTAAGCGAATTGGTGGCACCTTGGGATCTAGATTGAAAGTGATAGGGTCCCCATATACTTGCCCAATCCATTGCTGAAGACCTCTGGAAACTCAGACTTCAAGGCCTCCTCCCATTCAGTGTTGCTCACGTGATTGATGCCTAGTGGCTTGAACCACTCAAGTCCCAGCAAGGTTGGGCGATCCTTGTCCATGATGGTCAGGGGCAAGCGTTTGGTGTGGCCTTTGAACTTCACGTTGAATTCTCTTGTTCCAACTACTGGAATCTTGTTCCCTTAGTAGTCTTTAAGAGTCAGTGCTTGCTTCTTGAAATGCTTCTTCTGAATATTTGGGAGTAGTCTGTGAATAGTGTCCCATGACACCATAGATAAATATGAGCCTGAGTCCACTTCCATTTGGCAAGGCCTTCCTTCAATTAGTACCTTGACATGCACTTTTCTGTTATTGATAGAAGAAGAATGACCAATAGTTACTGTCTGATGAGTTTCATGCTTCCCCTTTGCTTCTGTGCTGCGCCCCATTTTCTCACTGAGGTTGTTGGGCTTGAATTCTTTGTCAGGAAACTTCCTTCTGTTGGGTGGAGTTCTGGATGATTTGCAGACTCTTGCTAGGTGTCCTCTTTTTTCACAACGGAGGCAGATGGTATCTAGGAACTTGCATTCAGTGTGGGGTGGCTTCCCCACAACCTCTGCAGTAAAAATCTTGCCTCTTTCTTCCCAGGTCTTTCTTTTCTGCTCCATTCTGAGTCTATAAATTCCTTCCTCCACCTCACTACAGTCTGACTCAGAATCTATTTGCTCACAATGAGTTGTTGTGGACTTTTCCACGTCAGGATGGCTTGTGGCCTTGTTAATTTTCTTCATGGCTGCTGCTGAGGACTTGGTGGCTTCTGCTGAAGAGGCCTCTTCTATTGCTTCCTTCAGCGTGATCTTAGGTTTCATTAATAACTTGCTCTGTAATACCTTGTCTTTAAGGCCTAGAACAAATCGATCGCACATGGCCTCTTCTAAGTTGTTAAATTCACATGCACCCCCAATGTCTCTTAAACTTGCCATGAAGTCATTTACATTTTCGCTTTCCCCTTGATCCCGGTAAAACTTCGTGTCTCTTAATGAGGCACGATACTTGTGGTGCGTAATGGGCTCTTAACAGCTTTTCTAAGTCAGGCCAGTCCATTACCTTCACGTCTGCAGCTCCCGCCAATGCCTTCACCATCTTGAAAACTGCGGACGCGTGTGTGAGAAAGACCGCCCTCTTCCGTTTCTCGGAAATGTCGGCAAGATCGTTTCCCTCCAAATACATTTGGAAACGATCCACATACAACTCCCAGTCTTCTGCCGTCGGATTGAACGGGGCTGGAGGGGTGTTCAGTGCAGCCATCTCTCTCTGCTTGTTTTCTGTGTCGTCTTCTCTTCATCACCTTCATCACCTTCATCACCAGTGTTATTTTTGCATGAAGAGTCAGACGCGGAGTGCTTCAGCTTAAGAGTTTATTAGTGACTACAGCTCAGAACAGACCCGTTTTGGCTGGGCTGCGGCTACTACCTATAGCCAGCAGCCGTAGTTGCCAGCCAATCAGAGTGCAGGGTTTTCCCGCACTTTTTGAACCAATAATTTCTAACATTTTACAAGAACAGTTCAAACTAAACCAATGACATTCAAACCTACATACATAACATATTCAACGAAGTTGTCTATTTAAAATCAAATGTATACTTGTGTAGTAGGATTATATTTTTGCAACTAATATATTAAGTGGGTTATAATTTATTCTTCCCATCTCAATGTGACATTTTTCATTTTTAAATGTTCTTGATATATTTGAAATATAATTGATTACCTATACATATGTAAATAGAATTTGTGGCCATCAGATTTGGATTTTCCCAATTGAAACCTAGAGGAATGGCTTATCAACTGCTATTAGTCTTAGCTATATTCAGTCTTCAGAATCAATAAACTCTGTCTAACTAGGCAGCAATGGCTGCCTTCATGCTGTGCATGTAAATTTCCCCTGTACATCTGCCAGTCAATGCGTGATGCCAAATCCTGGATTATAAATTTTATATGTACATCACATGCACTACACCAAGTTGCAGAATCCAGAAATTATTCTCCAGGCTAGGTATTGGTAAGTGATCTTCTTAATTACTTTGGTTTGTTATACACTTAGATTTGCAGTTCTACAAGGCAGTTTTTTCCAGCCTGATGGTCTTCCAAATATTGAGATCTCATCATATCTTCACCATTGACTCTGATGGCCTCAACCAAATCCAACAACATCTGGGTGAGCCTGAAATACCAAAATCTATTCTGAATTGATATCATTATGAATTTCAAGTTTACTGTTACTTTGCATGCAAACTATATTCAGTAACAACCTGCTATAGTTATAAATACACTTTACATTATTAATCTCTCAGCCTATTCCTCTAATGTTTAGTTCCATTTCCCAGGCACCAAAACGAGTGCAACATAGTTTGATCTAGGTAGTTCTTCATCTTGTATGTGGCTTTAATGACCTATATTCTTAAATAAATGGAGACTCCCCCTTATGACATATAGTTATTGTTCACTATAAAAAAGTAGCTGACATGCAAGTTCTTTAGATAGTGGAAGTAATCATTTAAACATATGACATGAGTAAAAATTACAAAGTCCACGTCTCTTTGAATTTAACTATTTTGGACTATTTTGAATCTATGCAATGGAAATTTGATGGATTTTCTGTAAAAGGTAGTAAAGAAAAAAGACTGGTAATAAACCGAATTTATAGATATCTTCAAAAGCTAAAGCAATCGCCTTATAAAAGGAGCAACTACCACCCTAGATAGCAAGATCAGTTCTGATGGCCTTTTAGGATTTGATTCAGTATTAGGAGAAACTTGACAATAAGACAATTGAAAGAAATGCCCAGCGGAAGGAGCAATCTCTGCCATGCAGGCTAAATGCTATTTGTCAAGGATTCAGAAGCTCTAATTACCTGCATCGTACAGAGAATTGGACTATTATCCTCCAGCCATAAAGAAGAAGTGATCTGAGAAAAATAGGGAAATAGGGAAATCTACATGCCTAGGTAAAAATTTAGAAGCAATGTTTACCCTTGTGCAAAGCTTCAAAAGAGTGCTTTACTTCAAACATGCTTTAACTGAGTCATTTCTTCTGAGACGTGAAACCCAGAGGCTGCATTGCCTTTCTTCATCTGCTCTGCCTCTTCTGTTAGTTATGTTAGATGAAAAAAGTCCTCTCTGCAAACTGATGGAAGAAGCGCCAATAAGTGGACAGGAGAAAAAGATTCTGCATCCTCATAGAAATTTTTTTCCAGCTAATTGAGACACCAGATGAGATTCTGAGGCACATTGGAATGCTTTGCTGAAGAAGAATCACAGTTCTGAAGAGAACTGTAATATTTTTATGGAAAGAGGAATTTTGATGAAGTGAATCCAAGACCCAGCTTTAGCAATGACATTGATACCATAGTTTAATAGAGTCATCTAGTCCAGTCCCCCGCTTAAGCAGGAGACCTTACACCTGCAATGGTGAACCAATGGAATGCATGCCAGAAGTGTCATGCAGAGCCATTTCTGCCGGCACGTGAGTTGTCGCCCGGAACAGATGGACTGTGCATGTGCATGCATCTCCCGACAGCCAGCTGATTGTCGGGTATTTGCTGCACATGCATGGGGGGGCACACGTGTGAGATACATGCACACGCACAGAGGCACATGTGGTGCACATGGGAGGTGCATGCGCATGTGCGGGAGGGGAGTCTTGCGTGCGTTGCATTATGGGTGCAGGCAAGTGACAATGAAAAGGTGCCCTACACCATTTCTGACAGATGGCAGTCTAGTCTAATAAAATACTCTACTTCTTATTGCACTGAGAATGAGTAAGATGTCTTGTGCGGCCATCCAAACTGCTAAATACCTCAAATGGGAAGTTCTAGGTCTCTGACTTCTCTTTTTCGGTCCTTTTTTTTTTTAAGGACTGTGCAACCTTTTACAGTGGGAGGCCAAACTCAAAGACCTCCACGGAAGAGCTCACTCTGTTTATGATTATCTGCTGAAGTTCAATATTTGCTCCTCCTCCTTTTCTCTCTAATCTATTTCAGCAGCTTGTCCAGAAGTTTTTCCCTGGCTTGGATATATGCGGTTTTGGTCCGCCCTTGGAGGACCGCTCATTGTTAAGGCCAAATACGTCAAGAAGACTCCACGCAGGTTCTTCCTCGGATGAGCTGACCCCGACACAGAGTCCGGGGGGCTCTTTTATTGGGTGAGTATAGGCAGGGTTTAGCAAATACACGTTACAAATCATGCCATATAAGGTATTTTTGCTATATATGTTACCACAGTAAATTTTCCTATACAAGCTTCACTTTTGTGCGAGTAAGGTATAGAAACGTTGCCGTTTGTGGTTTCGTGGTTAGAACGGGATATGTAGAAACAGACAGATAGTGCAGCTACATTTTCTGCTGCTAACTTCCTTGTACATGGTCCGACTCTGATAAGAATCTACACATACAGGTTACACAAAGGTTACATGTCAAATACAAAAGCAAGGGTTATATATGTCTAATACAAAGCAAAGGTTAAAGATGTCAAATACAGAAACGACTTAATGGATCTTCGCCACAGATATAGAATTGTGAATTGGGTGTGCACGATGATGATTAGATGTTATTGTAGCCTACAGGGTAAAGGGCACTTTTTCAGGTGAACCTGTAATGTACTGAGAAGATCACCTTTGGAAATCCGGTCACCAGAAAATGTGCTCTTCTGCTTTGCATTGTTTTTCTATGACTGGAGGATTCTGAGTACACAGCAACAATTTAAGGGACTAAGAGTAGGAACAAAAGTGCATTGCACAGCTTTTTTGTGAAGGTGACCACAAGTCAGTTATAAACAGTAGACTGTTTAAATGGGTCAATTTATTGGCAAATATATACTTTTTTGGAATAAAAATGATTATAGCTGATTTTTATAATTCCAAGCACTTGTTGATTGCCATATTTTGTTTTCATTGGCTAGAAAACTGGAAACTGAGATCAGGTTTATTTTTAAATAATCAATAGCTGCATTAATTTGTTCTATACCTATAAACAAAAAGAAAACAAAAAGAGTGATAAAGTAGCATATTGAAAATTCAGTGATTGGCTGAGCATGGCAATTAATGTTCAAAAGCCAGAAGAGAATAGCCAAAGGCAAATCAACTCTAAGTTCAAATATCCATTAAACAATGAATCTTATGGGGCAGAATTGTGAATGGAATGGATGGATGGATGAAAAAAAAACAAAGACAGGAAGGCAGAAGGAAGGAAAGGAAAGAAAGAAGGAAGGAAGGAGGGAAGGAAGGAACGATATTTCAATTTAAGTAATTCACAAAATTCTCATGAGGTAAAAATGATGTTGGTGAAGGAAATATATCCATGTCCACTATCTTGCTTTCTTTGGACCATAAATGTAGTATGTCACTATTCTTTTCTGCTTGTTGCTCCCAAACATGGGAACATTTTTGGAGACCAATAATAAGGTTGAAAATATTAGAGAAAAGGAATCAAAACACCATCCTTTCTTCCATGATTCTGCCCATCTACTGATGGCTATCTTTGGAAATTTTGCTCTATGTATTTCTTCAGATATAGTTGATAAAGATCTGTATCAAGGTCTTGTTTCTGATCTTATATGGACTTTTCCCCTGTAAGAGCTTAGGCAGGTTCTTAACTGAGTTCCTTTATTATATGGAAGTTTTAGTGCATATAATTTTTGCTGAATCTTTTTATTCTTTCTCTCGCCTTCTTCCTCCTCCCCCCCCAAAACAACAACACACTTTCCAGTTTTAATAATGTTAAATATTTAACAGATTAAAATGAAGAAACAAAATAAATGGCAAAAGTAGACTCTAAACTCTTCCCTTCCTGTTGGAAATACAGAGAATTGAGGAGGTATTGATAACATCAAAATCTGTTGTATCTCAGTTCTCTAATTGCATTGGTGTCAGAAGAAGAAAAAGAATATATGTGAGATGTGAACAAGGTGTTAAATCATAATAACATGTATTCTCACTTAAGCTCCTTTCCTATCTGCAATATTAAAAAAGCTCCACTAATTAAGGTTACTTTGTCAGACTGATTGGTAATTATTAGAGCAAATCTTCTAACCTTGCACCCTGAACTACAAAAGGTCAAAAATAGTGGTCATTCTCTGATTAATGATGCTTGGATGGCAAAGACTGAAACATGGCAGCTTAAACTAGATACATTCTGATGTTTGTACCATTGAATTTGGATCCATTTCCCCTCACTTAGTCACTCTTATCCACTAGTATACGCTAAATTGAACAAAGAACACTGAAGTTAGATGTGATAAAAACTCAATTTCTCAGCTGAGAACAAAATGTTTGTCTGGACCATCATTCAAAAATAATGGATAGTTTTACATGATATATTATTTAGGAGAGTGATATATAGAATTACTTAAGAATATTTCCATGTGGAATATTTCTAAAGACCTATAAGACTATTGAAAGGATTGTTCCATATTTTTATAAGATGAGCCTATTCTTTTTGTTGATCCAACAAGAAATAAGCATTTAAATTACAATTGCTATGAAAAATCAGTGACACCTAGGAGACTTATTAGCACCCCATCAAATTAACAATATAGGTTAAATTCCCTTGAGAGATGTGTGTGTGTGTGTGTGTGTGTGTGTGTATGTGTATGTACACATGTGCGAATGTTTCTGTGTCTCTATGAGTTCAATAATATTGGTTTATTCATTCTTGCATATATTAAGTGGGCTCCGCTATGTAAATTTAAATCAATAAGACATTCTGTGCTAAATTGAGATGGGGCAGCAAACAAATCCAACTAAATAAATAAATAAATAAATAAATAAATAAATAAAAAAATAAATAAAGATATTAAATGAACCATCACTTAAATTTTTATAAAAAATATTTTAGATGGACATTATGCATTTGTAGCTTAGATTTAAATACTCATATTAATTATCACATAGAATTTATAAAGATTGTGGAAAATATTAATGTACATGAGAATTGGATTCTGTTCCTCAAATATTTGTATAATATATAAATATGGAAGTCTACCGTATCAGGTCAAGATTTCATAGTATTCATCAAGACCAACTAGGTTCTTATGGCAAGTCTACTATCAGGGTATAAAGTCAACTGGCTTCATCTGAGACTGTTTCTCAAGAACAAAGGATTTAGAGAAAACTTGTCAACAAATCATAGCATATGAATAGTACAATATTTCCAAATCTACAAGCTTACAGATCATGAGAAGCAATAACAGGCTATTTTATTGCTAGTCAGACCATAATATTTAGGGAAACTGAAGCAAGATCAACCAAATGGAACAAAGATAATCAAGAGATAAGAACTAAGAAACTAGATTAAAAAAAAGTATAATGGCATTCTTAAAGTATTTAAACAGTTGTCACTTAGAAGAAAATTACTTCTAATTCAGCTTTTTGGAATGCCATATGTGAAATAATGGTTCTAAGTTATAGGCAGATAGCTGAAGGTTAGCAAAACATTTCAAAGAATAAGAATACTTCAGTAGTGGAACTAATTACTTAAGGAAGTAATGCTCATCCTTTGCTGGTTATGGGCTCCCACTTGTCGTCAAGCAGAAGTTGGACAGCTATCCATTGGGTATACTTTGACCTGGCTTTCTACACTGTGCAAGAGGTAGGACTGATTGGCCTACATACTTTTTTCCAACTAATGATTCATGTCAGTGAATTTTTGTCAGTAACCCAAGGAAAGAAACACAAACATACTTCCGAATACATCCATGCATAGGGTATTATATCACATGGTCTACTTGTCCTAAAAATAAGTGGCATGGCACTGATTATATACACTTTGTTGTTGTGCGAGGATTCCATTGGTTTAAGCAGCGAAAGTTACTTTGTATCCAGAATGGAGATGAGAGAAGAGTATTGAATTCTTAGTTGCAAAATAGGTAGGGGCAGTGTCACTGACCAAGTATAGCAGAAATTACAGAGATGATCTGGTACAGATGACAACAGAAGGTGGGGAGAGAGTCATCCCCCCCTAATGCCAATCATTAGTTATTTCATCCTTCCTGCTGTTTCCTCTTAGGTGTGACAGGTGAACCTACCTGAGATACTGTGCAAAAAAAGTGAGAGGAGTTGTGCTAGAAGGTTAGAAGAAAAGCATTTAATTATATCGCTAACTTAATTGGTTATGTAAACTGTCACTTAATGAACAAGAAAAAAACAACCTCTAGGTATTTGGATTTTTTAAAAAAATCCTGAAATATTGATTTCATCATAACCATTCTTTTTATATTTTATATATTCTAGGGATTTATTGGAATAATTTATTAAAGGGATACAATTGTAATGCGCGCGCACACACACACACACACACATTTTTATAACTCATCCACTTGGATAAATATTTCTTGTGAGAAATGTAAATTGTAGAATTTGATTATTGACACAGTATGAATTGCAAATAAAATTATGTTTAGAACCAGACTCCTATATTTTTGGCACCTGGCACACTAACAGGATATAAATCAGTGTGCTGGGCTCACGTGTTTCCATTATTAAAAGGGCCCCTGAGATCTTAGTAAACTGTCTTTGAAAATATCCTTGGGGCAAGCGAAAAAGTAAGGTAATTAGGAATTTATTCTCCACTGAATCTTTAGAAGCACTACCAAATGGTTTCTAGGTTCTCTCATTCAAAACTGCTTATGTGATCACTTTAATGCATAGAGTTTAAAGCTACAAAATGTATGATATTTTGGAACCATGCCTCTGTGAGTACAAGCCTTTGTTTTTCTTTTAGTGAATAAAAGTTCACATAACATGATTTCATTGCATTTCAGTTTGGGCAATGGATTTTGATAGGAAGTTAATTTCCAGAAATAGCAGTTGTTATAAATCAAAATTACTATTGAAATTTGTTCAGTATACTTTGCAAATCATTATTAAGGTCTGATTTGTGGACAATTACTGACTTAGTATCACTACAAATATATCCAAACTGCAATACAATAATATGTGAATAGAGGATGTAGTTGAAACAAATTTATCTTCTTTGTAGTGGAAGGAATTTCAGTGTCTTATTGCTTCAAAATCAACTTTATTATTGATCTAAATAATTGGAGCTATCTAAAATAGTGTGCTGTCTCTATTTTTACATTATATGTAGGTCTGTGCTTTAAGGAATGTAGTCAAAATGTCTTGGTAATTGCTCAAATATTTCTGGAAAATACAGAATGTTAACATAGTAATGTGCCTATATTTGTTTCCATAGTCTGTAAGAAAAAAACCCTAATTTTTCATAGATACAATACTCAGTTTTTAAATCCAGTAGTCTAAAAATTCATGCTTAACTTAGAAAGAGATACCATTTAAAATGAAAATTGTATGTAGGGCTTCTGATCAGAAAGAAATCTGATCGGAAAGAAATCACATGATCCTGGATGTGGATAAAAATATTTTGGTTATTTTCATTTAAATCATTTGAATAAAGAATAGTATTCTTTGTGATGAGATTCTACATCATTAAATTCAATAGAAAGTGCCAGCATAGACCAAATTTAATCCAGAAAAACACTTAAAAAAAAAACACCATGTAACTTGTTTCAACTTGCATTAAAAAAAAAGAAAGTAGAGGATCATTAGCCCCACTCTCCAATGTAATAGGCCACTCACAATAGTCTACAATATCAAGCAGCCAAAATTTAACTTTACAGCCAATGTTTTTCTGGGACATAGAAACTATTTCTGTCTTGAATTTATGTATCAAGTTTAATAACGCGTAGAAAGAACCCAATTCTTCTTGATTCTGAATGACAGCTTATTATATACATTTTTGCCAAGTGCTTTGAAAAGTTGCTTGGATTTTAGGTGCTCTGGAATCTCCAGGCATGATTGGTTTCTTGCATGGCCAAATCCTAAAACAAGGTGTCTAGTTACAGTCTAAAATAAATGTGGACCTTTGAAAAATCTCAAAGTGTTGCTGAAAAACTCATCAGCAGGAACTAACTAGGTGGCAATAGTATGTTTCATCTCCAAAAGACAAATTGCTAACCTAACCAGATGTTAGGTAACTTAAAAGATTTTGGGAGAATTTGGATATCAGTCATCATGGCAGAGATTATTCAAATCTTCATAGTTGCATTTTCAAAAGTAGCTGATTTTCATTTTTGCTTTGGTGGAATAAATGTTGCCCTCAAAAGTCAGAAGCCTATCAAGGAATTGGCTCCTACATGCATTTTTGTCATTCAGATCTCTCATCACTTGATGGTTTGCAGTTTAATGTATCACTGTTAATGTGTTTAAAGCAGGAGGCTTCAAACTTGACAGCTTTAAGACTTGTGAACTTCAACTCCCAGAATTCCTCCTCCAGTCATGTTAGCTCAGGAATTCTGGGAGTTGAAGTCCACAAGTCTTAAACTTGCCAAGTTTGAAGACCCTTGGTTTAAAGTAATATCAGGAGATAAGAACATCATTCTTGGTAATCTGAAATGATATTTGAGCATATGGAAGGCATGGACAGATGATCAAGTGCTCTGCAGGCAGTACTACTTTCTAGCAGAATGATCAGGAGGGCCCTCTGCTGAGTTTATTAAGAGCCATTCAGAGCAGGCATGTTAGCACTAACCACAAGTGCAGTATAGTGCAGTGCAATTCTCTCAATCATTAGTTGAGAAGCTTCTTGGATGAGAAGCAAAACATCTTCAAAGAAAAACTAGAAAATCCAGTTGCCTCTTGAAAAAGCACCTTTGGGACGACAAGGACCTGGATGACTGAGAATCTCCATAGACATCAGTCGAGAAGTTACTTCAAAGAAGCAGAAGCCCGCGAGAAGCCATGTGAAGTCCCACAACCAGGCTAACCCAGTGAGATCTGCCATAATCACATAAGAAGAGAGAGCTAATACAGATACATTGGGAAGAAAATACTGTAGGAGAAAGAGGCAAAACCAACCTGTGGAAGGAAGAATAGAGCAACCATAAGCTCTGGTGCCTAATTCCACCAATTCTATAGATGCAAAGTTTTCTTGTTCACAGTTTCATTCTCCATGGCCCTACGCTGGCACAACCCTCCCAACCATTCCCAAATAAGACTGGCCAGTGATAAAACAGGCAATGAAAATCCCTCTTTGGAAAGTAGTTTGCTTTGACAAGCATGGAAACATTGAGAATGCTTGGAACAATTGATGCTGAGATACTATCAAAGCCAAAAAGGAATGGAGAATCTCATAAGAAACTGGAAAGAACATTTTGGAAAGCGCACATGAACAATTAACTTTTTAAAGGAAAACAAGGATGCTAATATAATAATCTGGATTGCTAATGCTATTTTCTTTGAGAAGAAGAAGAAATAAAGCTATACTTGTGCTCCATGCCTAGAGGATAGGGTAGTAACAGAATCCCTCCGAAAGTGCTCTGGGACACTAACGTGCCTATTGTCATCACGCTTGAAGATCAGTTGGCAACTTATCCTAAGTGGTATTTTTGCTTTTATTTTTAATCACTGAAAGAAATATGGCTATAATCCATGACTTTCTTGAGAAATGTACCACTTGCTAAAGGGGTTGAAAAGGATCAAAGGTAGCTGGACATGGATAAGAAATTTTACGGTATGATGGGGAACATTCTCCTGAATTTGTCTTCTGGCAAATGGGTGTTTGATGTTAGCTATGCCCACTACGGCAGTAATTTTACAAGTGGGAAATTTTATTATGACAGCCATTTTGTTAAGGCATCCATAGTATTAAATTTGTTTTTTATCTGTTGACTTATTTTAAAATGTAAATAATAACCCAGCATTTTAATTTTGTAAATGCATTTTTAAATAAAAAATATTATTAAGACTTAAAACTGTTTCAGTTAACACACACACACACACACACATCAGCCATAGAATTATATTACCATTGTATAAAAGATTGTAATCTATTATATATAAAAAGTTATATAGTGAAAAAATAATTAAAAAGCCTCTACTAAACTACATAAGAAAAAAGACAAAGATAGCAAAAGAGAAAATCTTTAAAAGTAACAGTTAAACAGCTGAGCAAAGATAAGCACCCTCAACTTAATCCCAGATATCTACATTTTTTAAAAAAAGAAAAAATAGGTTATTAAAATAATATATCTTAATTTAATTTTACTATTATTTTGACACTAGTCCACATAGAATTATTATTTTTAAACCTTTATTGCTAATATTTGTAAATTGCTACATTCTAACCCTGAGCAGCACACAAAAGTGATATTGTTGAGTCTTGCATCTCTTTGGTACAATGCTAATTCAAATGCTCAGGGTTAAAAAATATTAAGTGAATTTCTATTTTGAGAAATAAGCATTTTTTCATGAGTACATAATCATCTATTTTGCACAGTCCAAGTTCAGTATATACAACGACCTTAACAGACTAAAAGTTTCCAGATTTTAGACCTTCAATTAGATGTTAACACCTTGATCTCTTAACTACATTCCAATAAACTACTTTGCCCTAGTAATAATATCTAACCAGGAAGGAATTACAAAAGGACACGCCAAAACGTATGTTAACTTTGTTTCTTCAAATTTACTATGTCCTCAGTGTAGGACAGTTTTTTGAAAACATTTTGTGATGAGTCTGGCAGATGGTAAGTTTTGCTACATTTTTAGTCCATCAGAAAAATATTCTAGCATTCCTTAAAGCAGGGGTCCCATCTTGACAACTTTAAGAGTTGTGGATTTCAACTCTCAGAATTTTCCACCCAGCTAGGCTGAGTTGATGTCCATGGATTGGCCTGGGAGTTGAACTCCACAAGTCTTACATTTGCCTAAGTTGGGCATCTCTGCATTAAAACCTGAAACTCTTAAATCTCTATCTAATCAACATTCCTAGTATATTGTCCAACTTTCTTTTTTCTTTTAGTAATAATTGTCAGTTAAATGTCAGTGAAGATCTTATCCAATGCTTATTCTCAGTGCCTTAGGAGTCGAGTATGCAAGGACAACAGGGCCAAGCAGTGTTTATTAGAAAGCGTTTTAATTGCATGTACATTCAGCTTTGTAGGTAAATTGCATTCCTCAGGGGTTCATTTTTCAGCAATCAATTTTTCTAGTTTTATTTGCAATTACTTTTCCCAAATGACCATTTAAGTCTTTATTAGACCTTTGAACTCAATCATGTTGTATGACAAAAAAAAAGATATGGTCCTCTGAGAAATGGCCACCTAAAATGTGGTTGAATTGGTTTCTGGAAATGGAAACTGCCTTTTGAAAATTTTAAAAGTTGCCTTTTATTCATAAAGGGCAAAACTCCCGATGCATTGCACAAGAACTTTCTTTAAAAAAAAATATTTTTCTTAAAAAAAATATTTTCATTTTCATAAAAATGAAAAGAAAAATAAGAAAAAGGAAATAAGAAAAAAGAAGTGATAAAGAAAACAGAATGTTGACTTCTATCTTCTTTCCATCATGTAATTGCCATCTTATACTTCTCTCCCTCTTTAACCCTTTTTAATCCCTCAATCCATAAATCAGCAGTTCAATTTTTGCTTCTTTTAAAAAAAAACACCACTTACAGTTTCCAGTCTTTGACTGTTTGTTCCCTGACCAAACTGGTCAGCTTTGCCATTTCAGTTAAGCTCCATCAATTTTCTAATCCAATCTTCTGCTGTGGGTTCCTTTCTTCCATTTTTGTGTATAGAATATATTAGTTGTGCCACATTTGTCACATACAATATTAGTTTTCCAAAATTCTTTCTGTCTACATGTACTTTCCTTGAGATAGCAAATATCCTAAATTTTCTGGTAGCTGGAATTACCCCAACTGTTCACAACATGTCCGAATATCAGGCAAATTTCTTCACATATCAATCAGTACAAACTTATGTAATTATTTCTTGTAACACATCTTACATTTCAGCATATTATTGAAATCTGTAATAATCAGATTTGTAATAGCCAATTAGTACTATTATTTAATAGAAATTAGCCAAGCTAGTTTTAGTCACTGAAAAGCAGTAGTGAAGAATATACATTCCTTTCCTTTTATTTCCTTTCTTGCAGTTTTAGGCATTTTGTCATTTAATCACAAATTTCAGTGGGTGGCAGGTTATATATTTGCATCTGTGTTTGAAAAATTATGTTTATATAAAGCTGTGATGACATTCAGTTTGAGTGCATATTCTAGTGCATTTTAAAAAGTATTATTTTTGAGAACAGTGGTTAAACCTGGTACACCCACATTTATTTGTATTTGTCATGTCTTTGTCATGCACATAATGATACGATGAATTACTAAAGTATAAAACTAACGTGTGGTTATGTTAAATGTCAGAGGAAATTATAGCAGTAATTAATAAAGAAATAAATACATAATTAGAAGGAGCAATGGCTCTGTAAAAACAGTGTGTTGCTCTGGATGGGTCTCAATATCTCACTACGGCTTGTGGAGAATTAAGAGATTAAAATGGATGCAAGATTAAACTTGTTTGGGAATCAGTTTGCTCTTATAGCCAGAGTAGTCATGTTACAGAATAACAAGTTCTTGATATTCCACTTTAAATGAATGGTGGATGTTTCCATTATTACCTATTTTATTAGGGTCTTTGGAATTAGAAGAAGGTCTGCTTTTCTTCAACGCTATCACCAATGGGAGCAAAATAGCAACTCAAATTACTTCTAAGGAGCTACAGAGAAAACATTGTTAAACTTTCAACCCTTTGGCTTCTTTGCCTCTGTTTTTACATTTCAAGGCCAGTTTACTGACTTTGAAAGTGATAATGGAAGTGGGTTCAACCCAGCAGACAGCTAGTGAGATTTCCCAGTACAAGAACACTATCATTATTTGATACTTTAAATCATACAATCAGGTAAAAAGCACCTTGGAGTAAAAGATATTCTGAGGACCAAAATTTCTTCTATTCCTGTATAACAGTGTCATGAACTTTATGTAGTGCCATTTGAGGAGAGGTGTAGCAAGAAATGGTAATAGTGTGCAATAAAGAATTATATAGAAATTCTCCATAGAGAATATTCCTTTTCTGCAGGTGCTGTTGTATGCCGCTTCCGAGTAAATGCCAATCAACCTGTACAATTTCACTAGAAGGACTTGAACCCACTAGAAGGACTTGAACCCACCTACTATAAGGAGCAATAGTCAGCATCAAGTACAGCAGGGATGGGAAACAATGGCCCCTTTACGACCTGTGGACTTTGACTTCCAGAATTCCCAAACCAGCATAACTGGGAGTCAAAGTCCACAGGTCGTAAAGGGTTCATCATTCCCCACCCCTGAACTACAGCATCAGTGATGACTTCACACATCTCACCAACCTATTACAAAACCAATGATGATCAGTGGAATTTGACAGGAATATTCACAAATCCTTCACACTGCCTGTAAATATGAGGTGGAAATTGCACAGGCTAGTAGTTAAAGACTTTGGATTACTTGTTTTCAGTTATTGATATCCCTCACTGTTTTGGGTAAAGATCACAACATATTTCCATCTATTTTCTTCCTTCCTTCCCCTCTCTCTCCCATTTGCAAGAAGACTTTTGAAGCTTGATCTCTTTGCTTTACTTATAAAATAAATATTTATTCCACGTTAGATGTATAAATATACTTGTTCCTTGTTAGAAGGGCTGCTGGTACAATGAACATCACAGGGAATACAGCAGCTCTCATAATTAGAAACTCCTCATCCTATACATCTGTACTCATTATTAGACAGCTGAGCTCATAAGATGTGTATCAATGTGATTATGGTTTGGGTAATGTAGAATGATTGCAGGGGTGTGTCCTGGCTTAATGCATGAATGAACAGTTGGAAAGACAAACTGTTTTTCAGCATTAGCATGCTGATTCCATCAAAGACCATTACCTGATCTTGGAGGTTTTGTAAACAGACAAAATAATAGACCTCAAATTCCATTCTCAGTCCAAAGATTATCTTTTGTGTCTTGCTCTTCTGATTTTCCAGTATTCTGAAAGTCATTTTCTTTAGAAATTGGGAAACCAGATTGGTATTTTCATTCTCTGATGCAAATTCTGCTTCCTAAAATGATCATTCTCGTCCTCCTCTTTGGGTATGTGTGTGTATCTAACCAGCCTGCTGTTAAGAAATGTACTTTGTTCCTTCATTGCTAATCAAGGAGTTAATTGGCTCAAGCAATAAAAATCCAAAGGCATGATGAAGTTTCATGAAAACTTCAGTCAACTCTTATTATTTAAGGTATGCAAAGCTGTTTCTTGGCTTCATTAGCACAGGTTAGTCTTGCATCACTTTCTTAATAGGTGAATAAAGATATAAGCCTGATAATATTCCCGGAAGTCATCTAATATACTGATAGTAAAAACAAGTTCCAGCCACCCAAACATTAGATTAATAAATCAATAGGAATAGTTTAACTTGAGCCAGACATATAGCACAAAGAAAGGGATGCCTCATTGGACAGACAGAAAGCCCAGGAACACCTGCACTTTGGAAATCGTAGAAAGCTTTCTTCCAAGAAATCAGATGAAATAGAAGCAGAACAGGGGTTTCACTTGCTGGAAATTATGAGGCATAACATGATAGGATACATTTCAACCACTGTCATGTAATCCCTAAAACTCAGAAGAATATGTGTCCCTCCATTTATACATTAGAAAGGAAGTAGGGATGTTAGTTAAGTACTGTGCATGAGTATACAAAATGTATAAATATATACTGTATAAATGGAATAAATTTTATAAATATTTAAAATGATATGTCGGGGTAGTTGTTCAAAAAGTCCAAAAAGGATGAGACCAAGAAAAAAAAAGAATAATCTTGCTTTAATTTAAATGCTATTAAAATAATACGATAATGTCCATTCTACATTGAAAAACTTTTAAAATGAGCACAAAGGACCTTTTGGAATTCCCCACCCAAACTATAGGCAGTGAAATTGACTGGGTGATTTCTTACAATATTTTTTCCAAGGGCAGGGTTTCCTCTTAGTAAGGACAGAATAGAACTGTGAAGAAGTTCCAAAAGTCCACTGGTGCCCAGATCAATTCCAACAATTCTGTGAAAGAAAGAGGCCAAAGAATTGGAAGGAAATTCACACTAGTTGCTCCTTCCAGATTTGAAATTCTCCTTGATACATATGTTGTTGTTTTAAGTTTGCTACCCAGACACTGATTCTGTGGTCTCCTTACTTGATCTGATAACCTTCTCGTGTAAAATGTAATTGCCTGTCCTGAAGCCAAGCAAAAGGAATAGCCTCCACAATCTTTAGGTTCCACTCTGTCATTTATTGCAATACCCTTTCTTCGTAAATTCCAGACCATATAATCTCTTGGAATACGTTGGTCTACAAGGAGAAAGTCTCGGAAATGAAAGCAGCTCAATTTTATTGGAATTGGGGCACTAATAAAGGAAAATTAAGTCCTGAGTATTAATTGGTTCCAGTTTCCAAGATACAACTTCAGGTCAAAATTGCATCAAAATAATTCAAAATCACGAAGGGGATGTGTAATTATGCTCCATAATTTTTCTGCAAAATGTGATATAGCAACAAGAATGGTGCACACCAATCATTATAAATTTATCTTTTTATTGATACCATTCACATAACTTTCCATTCATTTATTGGTTTTTCATGTAACATTTTCATGCTTTTTGCATGAAAAACCGAACAAGCCCTAACATCAGATTAAATGACAAAGTAAACTGGAGTATTCTGTATATGCTGGAGTACAAATCCCATCACTACATGAAATTAGCTGTGGTGACAGATTCATGGTCTCCCATAACTGGAAGAAACTAATAGGTAGGTTTTACTGCTTCTTTTTTCCTTTTTTCTCTGTCAAAATTCTTCCGGAGTGAACCAGGAAAATTTTTTGCAGCCATGTATAAACCATTGCTCTCACTTTTAAAAAACACTGTCAGATAGGATTATCAGCTCTAAGGGTGCACATTGAAATGTCAGTGGTCCTTGTCCACATTGCAAAGGAACAGAACAAAATCATAGGTGAGATACTAGCATTAAGTTATCCATCTTTCCTTCTTTCCTTCCTTCCTTCGTCAAATTTGAATACATTGTGTGGGGAAGTAGACTAAGTGGTAAGAGGAATACAGGTATTCCTCGACTTACAATCACAATTGAGCCCCAAATTTCTGTTGTTAAGTGAGACATTAGTTAATTGAGTGTTGCCCCATTTTATGGCCTTTCTTGCCACAGTTGTTAAGCGAGTCACTGCAGTTGACAAGTTAGCAATCCAGTTGTTAAGTGAATCTGGCTTCCCCCCATGGCTTGTCAGAAGATCGCAAGGGATCACGTGATCTTAAGAAACGACAGCGGTCATAAATACAAACCAGTTGCCAAGCATCTGAATTTTGATCATATGGTCGTAGGGATGCTACAAAGGTAGTAACTGTGCAGAATGGTCATAACTTACATTTTGTAACTTTGAAAGGTCATTAAATGAACTGTTGTAAGTCGAGGACTAGCTGTATGTGCTTGTGACTAGGGCTTAACATTTGGTTTAGGCCTTCCTGAAACAACATAGAAACAGAGGTTATTAATATCTTGGCTTGAATATCAAGATTTGGGCCGGATTATCTGCAGGGTGTGGTCAAAACAGTCAAGATAATGATCACAACAGTGTTATGGAAGTTCAACCTTTTTTTTTCTTTTTTGCCCATGGTTAAAACCAAACAGGCATAGGTTTTATTATTATTATTATTTATTTTAATTATAAAAATACAACACGGTGCAGCCGTTCTGGCATTATAATTGTTATACATATATACATTTTACTTCACCATTTACAATCTTGTTTGATACATTGTTTACTAATTATTCTAATCAACATAGCTACTTATGTTCCAACCTTGCCTTCTTCTATGCAACCATTGATAGAATTTATTCCACGTTTCAAAGTACTCAGATTCCCCCTTGGTTTTTTTTAATTTTAAACAAAAATACAAATCGCTATTCATATTAACAGTGTTCATGTCATTATTAATACATACATCTCCTTTTATACGTAAACATCAACTCTTATTCCTATCCTCCACCCATTTGTACCACCTATCCCAAACCGCGTAATAGTCCGAATCATCTTTGCCTCTTAATTCCATTGTGAATTTATCCAGTTCCGCACAATCCATTATTTTTTGTGTCAAGTCTTCTTCAGATGGTATCTTTTCCTTCTTCCATCCCTGTGCGAAGGCTATTCTCACCGCAGTTATGATATGTGTGATGATGTATTGGATGACCTTGCTCAATTTTCCCTTAATTATTCCTAATAAGAATATTTCCGGTTCGAGTTCTAATTTGTGATCTATAATTTCTAATAACCATCTTTGTACCCTCATCCAATTTTTTAAATCTCTGGACACTGCCACCACATATGGAAGAATGTTCCTTCTTTGTGTTTACACTTCCAACATTCTGCTTTTGTGTTTGGATACATTTTGGCCATTCTTGCTGGGGCTAGGTACCACCTACAAAACATTTTATATTGATTTTCTTTAAATGCTGTTGACAATGTCAATTTACAGCTATCAATCCACATTTTTCCCAATCCTCTAAATTTATATTATGCCCTACAGTTTTTGCCCAGGCAATCATTGATCTCTTTACTATTTCCTCTTCTAATTTCACTTCCAACAAATAATTATACATTCTTGTTATAAATTTTAACTCCTTGCCTGTCAAAATTTGGTCCAGTTGTTGTAAGTCCTTTTCTATTCCTTGTTCTTCTAAGTCTTTCCTAAATTTTGTCTGAATTTGTAAGTATGACCACCAATCTATAATTATATCTTGTTCTTTTAATTTATCAATCATTTTTAACTTCCTCTGATTATCTAATAGTTCTTCATATCTGACCATTTTCCTTGTATCCCTCATATTTGGGTGTAATATCGCTTCCATTGGTGAGACCCATTTTGGTATCTTCATATAATTTTTTAAAAACTTTTTCCCAAGTTTGCAGTAGTGATTCTCTTATCAAATGTCTATGGAAATATGAATGTGTCTTGGTTTTTTTGTCCCATAGGAAGGCATGCCACCCTGCTTGGAGGTCCTGGCCCTCAATTGCCAAAATTCTTTTATTTTTCAAATTTATCCACTCCTTCACCCATAATAGTACTGCTGCTTGGTAATACAGTTCTCATTTTGGGAGTTCAAGTCTGCCTCTATTTTACTATCTTGCAGTGTTTTTAGGCTTGTTCATGCTTTTTTACCCAGCCATATACCTATCATAACTATCTAGCTCCTGAAAAAAATCTCTTATCTAATTTTATAGGAATTGTCTGAAAATAATAATAGTAATTTCAGTAGAATATTCATTTTTATTGCTGCTATCCGCCCTAATAAAGATAGTTGTAATTTCCCCCAATTTGTCAGGTCTGTTGAAGTAATTTCTTATAATTGTCCTCCCTGATAGAGGAACATCTCCTTGATAGCCAAATTCCCAAATATTTAGGTTTTTTTACCATCTGCAATCCCATTTTTTCTTCTAAAACTTTTTTCTGTCTTTCTGTCTAATTTTTAGCTAACCCCCTTGTTTTTTTAATTCTAGGATTAACCTATCTGATTCTGCACATGCCATAATTTTCTTTATTATCTCTGTTTCTAGCAGTATGTTTTCCTTCTTCCAGTATTGTGCATATATTATTCTAGCCACATATACATGTCAACACATGTACTATTAGATAAATTAAATCTTTCCTATAGCCTTCTGATATTATTCCTAGGAGAGAAAAAAATCCGGCTTAAATGGAATACACTCTCCCACCATTTGTTCCACCCATGTCTGAATCAGTCTCTAATACTTTTTTGCAGCATTGCAGGTCCACCACATGCCAAAAAATGTGCCTGATACATCTTTGCACTTCCAACAATTTGGAGATAAATTTTAGAACATTTTGGAAAGCCTTGCTGGTGGAAGATGCCATCTGTAAAACATCTTTTAAAGGTTTTCCTTGTATGCCATGGCCAATGTTATTTTCTTATTGGTGGTTGAAAGTTTTAGCCATTTAGCCAATTCAATGTTATAACCAAAAGTTTTGATCACACTGTTGTGGCCACAATCTTGTCTGTTTTGACCACACTTTGTGTATCCCCCCTGGATGTGAGAATCAAAGCTCACTTTGGGATATTTAGCTGTGGGTAGGAATGGATTGTGAATCTGGGATGTTTTGAAAGTTTTGCAGCGGTAATTCAGTGCCAGAAATATAAACACAGATGGCTGATGCTTCATTTAACATCTTTATAAACATAAGTAGATTTTACAGACCAGCTGTAGATTTCTCCAACATGGAGCAAACTCAAACAGAAACATGTTGCAAGTTCAGAGCAGAGCTCCAGTCTTCAGCAAGCAAGCAAGTTAGTTTCATCTTCAATAGACAGACTCAGAGTTCAACATAGCTGCAGAGTTGCAGAGCTTAACCATAGAACCACGCCTAAGCTACTTTTAGTTTCAGTTTCCAGCCTAGGCTAATTCTAGTTTCAGTTTCCAAACTATCCTCATTGGGTGATTTAGTTGCTATGCCTATTCATTGGCTGACCTTGCTCTTTTCCAGTTCATGAATATACTCTGACAGGATGCAGCTGCAAGGTAAGCAGAACTTCCTTCTTTTCCTTCTGTATTTTTTGTTTTTTCTTTTCTTTTCTTTTCTTTTCTTTTCTTTTCTTTTCTTTTCTTTTCTTTCCTTTCCTTTCCTTTCCTTTCCTTTCCTTTCCTTTCCTTTCCTTTCCTTTCCTTTCCTTTCCTTTCCTTTCTTTTCTTTTCTTTGGCAGCCTTTCTCCTTTCCCAGCAAGTGCTACTGTTTCACTGTGATGACACATCATCCCGCAAAAACCACAGCTGGGTGACCCAGCTTAGGAATTGCTGCAGGGAGGTGCTAAGTAGAGGGCCCTATGGAGGGAAAAGGGGCAGATGCCAGGAGATATCCTGCTGAAACTTATTTACTGCTTTGTATCCAAAGCAGATTGAGGAAGGGTGCCAGTAGTCTTCTCCATCATTTAATCTTCATTTTAAACTTCTCCTGAAATAGATTAAACTGAAAGGTAATAATTAGCTTGAAGTCACTCAATACATTTCAGGTCTGAATAAATATTTGAACACAGATCTTCTCACTCTTAGCTAAGCACCTTGACCTAAGCACCAGTGCAACTTACTTAATGCAAAATATCATTTCCAAAAAAAAAAAAGCCAACAAAAGGCACCATTGTTCAATTTTTCTGGGAAAAATAACCCTTCCAGAATACTTCATTTTTCTTGCCATGTACATGTATACACCCGAACTAGACTGTGTTGTTTCTCTGTGTCATATATGTGGGTATATGCATATTTATTTATTTATTATTAATTATTATGTCATGATTATGTAGTGTATATTGGAGATGGTGACCCTTTGAGAGCTGTATGCAATGAAATTTCATTTTAATATATGCCGATTAGTATACATTCAAAATGACCATAAAGTTGTTCTATCTATCTACTCTTACAAATTGTTTCTAACTATCAAAGGTGGGTAGGAGGGTGAGATTTTGCTTAATAATACTCCTTCAAAAGTTGCTTTTCAGCTTTTAATGAAGTTTCTTCCTATAAGAAATAATATAAATAAATGCTACCTGATTCGTAGCAACCCTGGCCAGTTTACAAATTATTAAAAACATTTAAAAACAAGGAATAATGCAAAAACACAGACCCAACACAAAACATAGGAGCAGGGATTGTAAACAAGCCTGGAAGGCAACAGGGAAAAGGGAGATGGGCATCAATCATCTTTACCAAAGGCATTGAGAAAAACCCACTTCTTCAGGGGCCTTTGAAATACTAGCAGGGTGGGGGGGGGTCCATTCAAATCTTGGCGGGGGACAACTTCATTCCAGAGGACAGGCGCTGCTACAGAGAAGATGTACCAAATCTGCCATATCAAACTATCTCGGCAGATTCTATGCGAGACAGACAGTCTGTCAAGTAGGTAGGCCGTATGCTTTATAGGTGAGCAATCTGCACTTGAAGTGCAGCTTGTAAAGTGGAGATGTTACATATGGAGAATTGCCCATCACTGTCTATGCTGTTGCACTCTGAACCACCATGAGCTTCTGGGTGGTCTTCAAGGACAGAGGACATTGCAGTAGTCAAGCCATGAGGTGACTAGGACACGAGTGACTGTCTGAAGTGCCCCTGATATAGGAAAAACTGCAACTGGTTTTCCAGATGAAGCTGAGAAAAGGCTGTTCCTTTTTCTATTCCCAATCTATTCCCGATACATTTTATAATGATCCTTAATCCTATTAAAGTTGAAGTTTTCTCTTTAACCAGTGCTAACTTCCAACCAGAGCCAATCTACTTTGGGATACACTCTGCTCTGGCATACCAAGTAGCTGCACAATGAAGAGAGGGAGGGAGGGAGGGAGGGAGGGAGAAGTTGGTGGCTTCCTGAGACAATTTTTTTCATGCTTGTCACCTGAAATTCCAGCTAATTTTGAACATGGCTTAGCACTATTTCTAAGGAGTCATGTCTTAAAAGAGATCAACTATCAGCTGATACCACTGGTTTAGCATTATTCTGGAATATTACTAAATCCATTTCCAAATCCTCCATGTAGCCATCAGTCAAAACTCATCACCCACCCACATTAAAAAGGGATTGGCGGGATGTTTTCTCACCAGCTGGTGATGTTTAGTGTGGAGTGGGGTGGGGAGTGGGGTGAAATAATGAAGATGGGAATATCTCTAATAATGTAATAGTGTGGTTGTTCTGGCGTCTGAGGGGAGGGTGATTTGGTTTTTATTCTTGTTTTTCTGGTGCTTGTGAGCTGCCTAGGATCAATATATAATATAGATAGCCATATAGGTTTTATAAATAAATATATGCATACACCTCTAATCTCTTTCTTTAGTTACTTAATGTACAGAGCAAATAAATACTAACGTTTTGTGTGATGTTATTATTATGGCAGGAGAGGAGTTGTCAATGGGGAACAGCTAATTTATGGCAAATAGTTTTTTTGCTGGCTGGATGCAGATGGATAATGTTACCATGGGAAAGAACCCGTGGAAATGTCTTCTAAGCTTTCTATTTTTTTGTACAGTGCCCAAAAGTATTGGGGCTTATTTCCCAATTATAGCCCCCTCTATCATTTTTCAGGCTCTTTTGATGTCTTTCCTTTTTGATCTGAACCTCCCCCCTCATGGGAGGTATTTCCACATGATTTCTTCCCCTGGGATTTAATTAAAGTGTAGGAAAACAGGGAGGCTGCAGATTGTTGGAGGAACTGCAATAGAGAATTGATCACTCATACATTGCCTATCCCTCAGCTGCCTCATGGTAGGTAAATACTAGCATCCTGTACTCATGTGAATCTCACACATAAAGAAAAAAGTACTCCTTTGAAATAAAAAAAGCCTATCTAAGTAGATCTTTTCCCATTAAAATGAATGAAAAAGAGCTGGAAGAAATGCACCAGAATTTTTCAGACACTACTACCAACAATGCACGGGAAGGGGAGAAATAATTTTTCAGTGGAGCTAGACTAGGAAACAATTGGATTTTTTTTACACACATAAACATACAAATAGAATCAGGGGTGTTAAACTGGTGGCCCGTGGGCCAGATGTGTTCCCCGAAATGGAATTGCCCATGTTTTTTAGTGGAAACCTAGATAAGGCAGGCTTGAAAAGTCAGCACCCTCCTAAATATATTGGAAGGGTCCCGAATCTATTGGCTATGCTCATTTTCCTCTCTGAATTCATGGTGATGCAACCCTAATCGTCATCTATTTATTCCCAATGGGATTTTCCCATGTATTTTACTAGGAAATGTAGATCAGGTAGGCTTGAAAACATAGCCTCCTCCTAAGCATACAGAAGCTCTGCACATCCTTTGTCAATGTACATTTTCTTCTCTGAATTTATGGGGACTTAAACCTAACCCTAGGTGGAATCTTCCACAATGGAATTTTCCTAGGTATTTCCCCAGGAAACATAGGTAAGTAATGCTCAAAAAGTCAGTGCTCCCTGCCTGAGAACTAAAGTTTGGGGTTTCTCTATGTTACAATATCTTTCTATAGGTTCCTTTGGGCTGTTCTGTGAGCAAGGAAGCATACTTTTTTCCTTTCGGTAGCTGGGATTGCAGGGTTGCTTGGAGCAAGGAATGTCTATATGGATCTGATGGGATTAACAAATAGTGAATATTATGCAGACACTGTTTTGTTTGTTAGACTTAATTTTTGTACTACACTAATTGTCCCCACTCTCCCAATAGTATCTGCTTAAATTTTACCTAATCTCATTGCATTTTATTGGGGTTCTCACTTTTCTGACATGCTATTTACATTTACTAGTCTGGATAATGTTTATTCAAGACTTACAAGGTTAAGATTTCTACTAGCAGTTGGTTTCTAAGCTTCTGCCTCCAAGTGCCAAACATTTGCCAGAGCCCACTGTAACAACATTGCCAAAAAGGCATTAAGAGTTGTTAACCTAATCTTGCGTAGCTTCTTCTCTGGTAATATTGTACTGCTAACTAGAGCATACAAAACATTTGCTAGACCAATTCTCGAATACAGCTCATCTGTCTGGAACCCACACTGCATATTGGACATTAATACAATTGAGAAATATTTCACGAGAAGAGTCCTCCACTCTTCTGCTCGCAACAGAATACCTTATACACCAGACTTGAAATTCTGGGCTTAGACAACCTGGAACTATGCTGCCTTCGGTCTGACCTAAACATAGTATATAAAATTATCTGCTACAATGTCCTACCTGTCAATGACTACTTCAGCTTCAACCACAACAATACACGAGCACACAATAGATACAAACTTAAGGTAAAGTGCTCCAAACTTGACTGCAGAAAATACGACTTCAGCAACCTAGTTGTCAATGCCTGGAATGCACTACCTTACTCCATGGTTTTTTCCCAAAACCCCAAAACTTTAACCTTAGACTGTCTCCTGTTGAACTCACCCCATTCCTAAGAAGTCTGTAAGGGGCGTGCATAAGTGCACCAACGTGTCCTAATGTCTTCTTTTATTCATACCCATTTCATGTAATCATAATCATGTTCTAATTATATCTGTAATCTAATACATGCTTGACTAATAATAATAATAATAATAATAATAATAATAATACACAAAAAACGACAGCAAACTATGCTGGGTTTAGTATCACAAACCACTAGTTGGACACTTCCCAAGCATTTAGGACTGCGTGATGTATCGGTGGATTATGCGAGAAGATCCCAGTAAGATGGCCTTCTTCAGCTGACCAATGGCGATTTTGTCAGCGCCAATTGTTTTTAAGTGCTTGCCTAGGTCTTTAGGCACAGCACCCAGTGTGCCGAGAACCACTGGAACCACCTGCCCTGGTTTATGCCAGAGTCTCTGCAGTTTGATTTTCAAGTCCTGAAATCTGGTGATTTTTTCAAGTTGTTTCTCATCAATTCTACTGTCACCAGTATGGCAATGTCGACGATCCACACTTTTTTCTTCTCCACAATCGTGATATCTGGGGAATTGTGTTCCAAAACTTTGTCAGTCTGTATTCAGAAGTCCCACAGTAGTTTTGCATTATTATTATTATTATTATTATTATTATTATTATTATTATTATTATTATTATTATTCAGCTCATGTGATCACCAGCATTTAAACAAGAGAAAAAAGCTTGGGCAAATATTCAAGAAACCCACTAGGTATTGGATGGACCAAATATTAATGCTGCTCATGTTATCCTAATTGAGTTTAACTTGATGCAAACTCTTCTGATTTACAGGTGATAAGCCAGAAATGAGTGCAAACATACAAGTTACGATACAGTGTTAATATTTTTCAGATGGCTTCCTAATATGTATGTATATGTTTGTAGGTGTGCATTGTGTTTGGCCAGTCACTCTCTCTCCATCCATCATTTATTACAGGATTGTTTTATGGGGGGAAGGAGGAAGAGAAAACATCATATTTGTTACCTTGGCCTCCTAAACGAAATGCAAGATATAAATGCAACCAACAATAAATACATAAATAAAATTGTACAGCTGTGTTGGTCATCCTTTCTTTTGTTCTTTTGTTCCCATTAGGTAATAATTAAAGTAAAGATAAAGGTAAAGGTTTCTCCTGTCCAGTCATGTCTAACTCTAGGAGGTGTTGCTCATCTCCCTTTCTTAGCGAAGGGAACCAGTGTTGTCTGAAGACAATTTCCGTGGTCATATTTAACAATATGTTAAAGGCTCATGAACCTCTGATACTTTCCCACCAAAGTGGTTTCACTACTTGCATTTGCATGCTTTCAAACTGCTAGGTGGCCAGGAGCTGAGCCAAGTAATGGGAGCTCACCCATCATGTAGTGCTTGGGTCTCAAACTCAGACTGTCAGCTTTCCAGCTGACAAACTCAGCATGTTTAACTGCTGAGCCATTGCACTCCCATAGGTAATCGTTAACTGCAATCTAAATCTAAGATGCAGTTGCAGCCTCCCTTGCTTTCCTTATGGGTAGATGCTCACTCTCCCCTACCAATGGAAGACCTATTTTAGTTACAGAAAGAAAGTGTAAAATATGAAACTTGTCCAGTTTCTAGAAAATCAGTATTTTAGGAACCGTGTCAAAGGAAATATTTGTAGATATTAATGTGTAACCAAAAAAGGGTACAAAGGAAATGATAATGAAACAATTATCAAGCATATGAACTACTCCAACTGTATAGTAATTTTGCTTCAGATATGAAAGCTTGATTAGTTCATGACAGCTAGCTTGCCAGGGTATTAAATGGACAAAAGCAAAGAGTGTCCTTCAAGATGACTTTCTTCTCATATTTTCTTATGGAAAGAGGTTTATTCCATCCCTTCAAAATCTGTAGGGTATCCCATTTTTTTAAGGCTACAAAAGATATTTCATTTTCTTTGAAGATGAATAAAACTAGGATGCTATTATATTCAGTTTTGTACTTTGTAGCATCCAGACATTCCTCTGCTATTAATACTCCTGAGAAACAGATTTCTTTGATTTTTTTCCATTTAGAAGATCAAAAGCTGTCAGAAATTGTTTCAAAAGAAAAAAATAAATCTCAGAGAAGTTGGATTTGAAGTAATGAGACTGCACCATGTTGTGTAGAAGAACAGTTCAATGATAAGTTGCTATAATTGCATTGTCTTGCTGTGAGCTTTTCTCATCTACATCACATATTTTAGTCTTTTTTCTTCTTTTCCTTATATTATTACAATATAATTTCTATCCAATCAGAAAATTGAATATAAATTATAGTGTAATAATCATGGTTTTGTAAAAGCAACATGGATCCTGAATGGGGGCTTAACTACTTGGTTTTTTGTAGCAGTTTCTATGTCATCATTTACACCACTGGAAATAAAAATGGAAACATGTCCCTTCTGTTATGTATGTAGGTTTGAAGTCATTGGTTTAGTTTGAACTGTTCTTGTAAAATGTTGGAAATGATTGGTTTAAAAAGTGCGGGAAAACCCTGCACTCTGGCAACTGCGGCTGCTGGCTATAAGTAGCAGCCGCAGCCCAGCCAAATTGGGTCCGTTCTGAGCTGTAGTCACTAATAAACTAAGAGCTTGTAACACTCCGCGTCTGTCTCTTCATGCAAACTTAACACTGGCGATGAAGGTGGGATTCCCCTGAAGAAGACGGCAACGCGGAACAGAAGGAGAGCGAGATGGCTGCACTGAACACCCCCCCCAGCCCCGTTCGATCTGACAGCAGAAGACTGGGAGTCGTTTGCAGATTGTTTCCAAATGTATCTGGAGGGAAATGATCTTGCCGACATTTCTGAGAAGTGGAAGAGGGTGGTCTTTCTCACGCACTGCGGTCCAGCAGTCTTCAAGATGGCGAAGGCATTGACGGGAGCTGCAGACGTGAAGGTAATGGACTGGCCTGACTTAGAAAAACTGTTAAGAGCCCATTATACGCCACAAGTATCGTGCCTCATTAAGAGACACGAGTTTTACCATTGTGATCAAGGGGAAAGCGAAAACGTAAACGACTTTGTGGCAAGTTTAAGAGACATTGGGGGTACATGCGAATTTAACAATTTAGAAGAGGCCATGCGCGATCAATTTGTTCTGGGCCTTAAAGACAAGGTACTACAGAGCAAGTTATTACTGAAACCTAAGATCACACTGAAGGAAGCAATAGAAGAGGCCTCTTCAGCAGAAGCTACCAAGTCCTCAGCAGCAGCCATGAAGAAAATCAACAAGGCCACAAGCCATCCTGATGTGGAAAAATCCACAACAACTCATTGTGAGCAAATAGATTCTGAGTCAGACTGTGGTGAGGTGGAGGAAAGAATTTACAGACTCAGAATGGAGCGGAAAAAGAAAGACCTGGGAAGAAAGAGGCAAGATTTCTACTGCAGAGGTTGTGGGGAAGCCACCCCACTGAATGCAAGTTTTTAGACACCATTTGCCTCTGTTGTGATAAAAGAGGACACCTAGCAAGAGTCTGCAAATCATCCAGAACTCCACCCAACAGAAGAAAGTTTGCTACAAGCAAAGACAAAGAATTCAGGCCCAACAATCTCAGTGAGAAAATGGGGCAGCACAGAAGCAAATGGGAAGAATGAAACTCATCAAACAGTAACTATTGGTCATTCATCACCTTTAAGAAGCAGAAAAGTGCATGTCAAGGTACTTATTGAAGGAAGGCCTTGCCAAATGGAAGTGGACTCAGGCTCACACCTATCTATGGTGTCATGGGACACTATTCACAGACTTCTTCCCAACATCCAGAAGAAGCACTTCAAGAAGCAAGCATTGACTCTTAAAGACTACCAAGGGAACAAGATTCCAGTAGTTGGAACAAGAGAATTCAACGTGAAATTCAAGGGCCACACCAAACGCCTACCACTGACCATCATGGACAAGGACCGCCCAAGTCTGCTGGGCCTTGAGTGGTTCAACCTGTTGGGCATTGAGGTGACTGGCATCAATCACGTGAGCAACACTGAGTGGGAAGAGGCCTTGAAGTCTGAGTTTCCAGAGGTCTTCAGCGACGGATTAGGCAAGTACTTGGGGACCCCATCACATTTAACCTAGATCCCAAGGTACAACCAATCCGTTTAAAACCCAGAAAAGTCCCATTTGCCTTAAAGGAAAAAATTGATGCACAATTAGATAAACTAATAGCCCAAGGGGTTTTAGAGCCCACTGATCACTCCAGGTGGGAGACACCCATAGTCACACCAGTCAAGGCTGATGGGTCTGTGAGAATCTGGGAGACTACAAGGGGACATTGAACCATGCGCTACAACAGAGCATATCCAGTTCCAGTAGTGCATCATTTATTACACTCTCTTGGAGGGGCACAGTTTTGTCAAGTTGGACCTGGCACAGGCATATCAACAATTAACAGTTGATGATGCCACTGCTGAAGCCCAAACCATTGTGACCCATAGAGGTGCCTTCAAATGCAAAAGATTGCAATTTGGAGTAAGCGTGGCACCAGGCATCTTCCAAAGCCTTATGGAAAGAATGTTTCAAGGGTTGCCAGGGGTGGTGCCCTATTTTGATGATGTTTTAATTTCTGCTGAAAATGACACTCAATTACACGAGAGACTCAGGGAAGTCTTAACTAGATTCAAAAAGCAGGGTTAAAAGTCAAAGAAGAAAAATGCACACTTAGAACAGATAAAGTGGAATTCTTGGGTTACATGATTGATAAACATGGCATCCACCCCACAGAGGCAAAGGTTCAGGCAATCAAAGAAGCTCCCAGGCCAAAATGCAAAACAGATTTGCAAGCATTCTTGGGACTCATTAACTTCTATCATATGTTTCTACCTCAGAAGGCAACCATTGCAGAACCCCTACATAGGTTGCTGGACAAAAATCTGCTTGGGTCTGGGGAGGAAGGAACAAGCTGCATTTAACAATATCAAGAGACTAATCATGTCTGATGCTGTGCTGATACAGTTCTCTGAAAACTTTCCTGTTGTTCTGACTTGTGATGCCTCCCCTTTTGGAGTGGGGGGGGGGGGTTTGAGCCACGTGCTTCCCAGCAGGGGGGAAGCTCCTATTGCATTTTACTCTCGCACTTTGACTAAAGCAGAGAGAAATTACAGCCAGCTGGACAAGGAAACCTTGGCAATTGTAGCAGCTGTCAAGAAATTCCATGAGTATTTATATGGGAGAACATTTACTATTGTCACAGATCACAAACCTCTGTTAGGCATTGTGGCAGGGGACAAACCAACACCCATGATCCTGTCACCAAGAATGCTGAGATGGACTGAATTTCTTGCTGCTTATTCATACAAACTGATCCACAGACCTGGTAAAGACATTGGGCATGCAGATGCTTTGAGTCGCTGCCCACTTCCTTCACACATTGAGGACCCTGTTCCTGAGACTCACACCTTTTTCTAGAAACTGTTGCCAAACTTCCAGTACATGCTGCTCAAATTGCCAGAGAGACTGCCAAAGACACTTTATTGGCTCCTGTCATAGGCTGGATTAAGAAAGGTTGGCCACTTCAAGATCTACCTCAACTCGCCCAACCTTTTAAATCCAGGCAAACTGAATTATCTGTATTAAGAGGATGTATTTTGTGGGGTAACAGGGTGGTTATTCCTGCAAAACTACAAAGAGAGGTTTTGGAAATGTTACATGAGGGTCATCCGGGAATTGTCAGAATGAAGGGATTGGCCAGGAGTTACGTATGGTGGCCAGGTATTGACAAAATGGTTGAAAACTGGGTTGCATCTTGTCCCAACTGTCAGGTAGTCAGACCTGCCCCACCTCTCGCCCCCACACAGGAATGGGAATGTCCTAGGGGCCCATGGTCCAGGATTCACATTGATTTTGTTGGCCCCACCAGAGGGCACACTTTCCTTATTATAGTTGATGCATATTCCAAATGGCTAGAGGTTATCCCTATGGCATTCACCACAACTGAAGCTGTCATCAAACAGCTTAAAAAGCTTTTTGTAACTCATGGGTTACCTGATGTGCTTGTTTCTGACAATGGCCCTCAATTTACATCCAACCTGTTTGAATCATATCTAGCACAACAGGGTATCAGACATGCCCTGACAGCCCCTGGGCATCCTTCGGCTAACGGCCAGGCTGAACATATGGTACGATTTACCAAGGAAAAACTTCAGCAATTGGGTCCAGGGGATATCACTGAGAGAGTTGAAAAACTTTTCAGTGTTCAGCATATCACTCCCAACCCAACTAATTTAACCCCAGCTGAATTGTTGATGGATAGGAAACTCTGGTCTCTCCTTGACCGCCTCCATCCCACTTACGCACCCAACGCACCACTAGATTCCACTAGTAAAATTCGCACTTTCACTGTGGGTGATTCTGTTTATGCTAAGAACCTCATGGGTGAACCATTATGGATTCCTGCTGAGATAACCCAAATCACAGGCCCCAGGTCTTACAGGGTACAAATGGAGGATGGTGTCCTCTGGAGCAGGCACATTGATCAGTTAAGATCCAGATTGCCTCAGGAGCATCGCTTTTGCTCCTCTCTGGTTCCCATACCTACTGCCTCTTCTAGGGGAAGGGAGGATTATGAGAGTAATCAGCAAGTAAGAATCAACCCCATGTGTAACGAGCTAACACGACAGGAACTATCCCAAAACCTGTCACAATACCAACAACCATTTTCACAAATGGAAGATTGCACATCACTACCTGAATTAGGTGCTGACATTGGGTTGGAGATGGATTGGGAGGAGAGACCAGGTTGTACTAACCAAACAGGTTCTACCATTACTACAAGTCCAAGTAAGGAAATGTCAGCAGACACATTTCCTCTCTCACAAGGTGAGCACCTTAAAACATCTGAACCACGTAGGTCTCAACGTACACGTAAGAGCCCCACCTATTTAAAAGAATACATTAGATAGGTTGGGGTTTGAGTATGGACTGAACCTAGTGGGGAGGGGTGTTATGTATGTAGGTTTGAAGTCATTGGTTTAGTTTGAACTGTTCTTGGAAATGATTGGTTTAAAAAGTGCGGGAAAACCCTGCACTCTGATTGGCTGGCAACTGCGGCTGCTGGCTATAAGTAGCAGCCGCACCCCAGCCAAATTGGGTCCATTCTGAACTGTAGTCACTATAAACTAAGAGCTTGTAGCACTCCGCGTCTGTCTCTTCATGCAAACTTAACACCTTCCATATTTTTTCCTCTATGAAATACAACAATCCTGGGAAATGACAGTGTTATGTGGATTCATGGACATACTTGAGTTGCAACAAACCAGAATCCCATATATTGCAGAAACCTATTTTCTGTAAATGACAGCATGTTGCTGATGCTAGGTGACACATTTTGATGAATAATAGCTTGAAGAAAATCAGAATATATTGACTGTTGACATTGACAAACAGGAAATAGCTAATATGGCAAAAAAAGTTGACTCTAGACTCTGGAAATGCTAGAAATGGTTTGGATTTCAGTAATTCTTATCTGTGGTGTTAGAAGTGCATTTGAGTAAGGGGATAACGGAAATATATAAATAAATTGAGTTTCTAGAATGGGTGGAACCCAGGACAATTTGTTCTCTTTCTAGCATTTGTTAATTTACATTTACCTTAAGATGGATCTGTGTCTTATGCCTCAGACAAGACTTCAATGAATACACTCTTCAAATAAAGAAGATTAGACTTATGAGAACGTAATAGGCTCTGAATGCAATCCGAACAGTATTTTCAACCAAACACAAACTCCAACACAGGGGCACACTAAAGCAAACAAAGGTAAATTTTACAGCCAAAATTCTATGGCTACAATTCTCTGTAGAGAAGCATGCTTGCAGAACTCAATTGGTCTTCCTTCTGGAGGAACATTCATCAGATCAATCTGGAAGAGCAGTATAATTCAGTAGGTCTCACAGATCAGTTTTAAATTTGGTTTATTAGAAACATGTTTGCACAGTTCAGTGCTGTTTAAAATTTTCCTTGATGGCAGCGTTCTGTTTTATTAGCAGCAAACCAAAGTGATTTGGCATCGCTTCCTCCCGAGATATTCCCTCCCCCCACAATTTTCCATCTAGTCTGCAATCCTGGACTGTCTTGGTGGTCTTTCATCCAAGTCTTAACCAGGTTTGACCCTGCTTAACTTTTTCAAAGTTAACCAAGTCCCTATAAATTGGTAGGTACTGTCACTGGCTTTGCTCCAGATAAGTAGCACAGATTCACAGCGTACAGTATGTCTCATGCAGATTTCTCTAGGTAGAGATTCATCAGAGGCTAAGGAGAGCAGCATCGACAAAAGTTGCCATTTCACAGCAATTTTATGTGACTGAAATACAAAAGAGTAATCACATTAATGGGGGCTCAGTGATTAAAAAAGCTGAGCTGGTCAGCTAGAGGGCCGATAGCCTGGATTTGAGACCCGAGCTCTGCGCAACAGGGTGAGTGAGCTCCAGTTACTCGCTCCAGCTCCTGTCCACCTAGCAGTTCGAAAGCATGCAAAGGTGAGTAGATAAATAGGTATCACTTCAATAGAAAGGTAACAATGTTCCATGCACCTTCGGTGTATAGTTATGCTGGCCACATGAGCACAGAAATAATACTTATTTTGACTGACAGGGAAACCTTTACCTTTTTAGTCATATACCGTGTTTCCCCGAAAATAAGACACTGTCTTATATTTTTTTTTGGCTCCCCAAAACGCACTAGGTCTTATTTTCGGGGTAGGTCTTATATTAGGGCAGGTTTAGAAAATAGTGCTAGGTCTTACTTTCGGGGTAGGTCTTATTTTCGGGGTAGGTCTTATTTTCGGGGAAACACGGTAACTATAATTTGAATTTCTAAACTAAACCAAATAAGATTTAGCTTTTGTCCTGGCTGTGGTTACTTTTAGTTGAGTATCTCATCTCCCACACACCCTTCAGAGACTAAGTGCAGCCTTTGGCCCCTCGCATACACCCCCTTCTGAACTAAGCACAGATTTCTTTAGAGCCAATGATAGCAGCATTTGGAAACGAGGTTTCTGTGAGACCTGCTTAGGACCAGGGTGAAGACAAAGTTGGTCATCCACAACCTTAGATTATTTTTACAGCTATTATAAACATGAGGAAGACGTTACGGCAAGGCAAGAATGCCTGCTCATTCTACTGGCAACAATATCATATGTATTTCTCCGTGTTTTTTTTTTAAATCCTAAATTTAAAACATTTAGTACTTCATAAAGCAGCTGCTATTTAAACTGCCAATAATGTTTAATGTGAATGTGCACACTACTACCTTTCCTCATACTGTATAATTTATAACACTAAGCCCTTTCAATACTCCAAAATGCCAGATAAACTTTTCTCATTTGCTCTTAATTTGGTCACGCAGGATAATACCAACATCTGAAGGCTCTTTAAACTCCTTTTTAAAATGCATTCCTGAAAGCACTACCAGGGCTACCTTTGCTCCTTGTCATCTTCCATAATTATTTCCAATCCAAAACGGTTCTTAATGCGCTTATTAATCTGGCATTCTCCTCAGTGTGAAGCACATTCAGCTCTATTAATTTTTAAAAACCTTTTTTTTATGGGGGAACTGCAGATGCTTGGCTATTACTGAAAAGCTATTAGAAGTTAACACCTTTCTCTCCCCAGAGACTGGCATCTTCCTATGCCTCCAAATGCCACCCTATTTTACATTATCAGCTGCTAAGACGAAGTATTAAAGACTTCTTCTCTTCATTCTTCTTCTATTTTTTTAAAAAGCCAACTTCTGAACCGCTAATGCTATTATTAACTAATAGCAGAATTCTGCATAGCATTTAGATACATATACTTAGAAGATGGAAGCAAGAAGGGAAGCATTCATTAATCTGTTCCTCTATGAGAATTTTTTTTTCCTTTTCCTTTTCATGCATTACAAGAACAGTTTACTTGGAGGTTTACCATAGACATACCTGGAACATATCTGCATTGAAAACATCTAGACCTCCACCACAGGGCAGCAAAGAGTTTCTATGTCTCCTCGGTGCCTTCTGATCATCATCTGAATTATGCTGGCCCAGTTCTTGCAGCCCTACTTATATCATTTATTTGTTACCCCCATGGAGCAAAATTCCTGAGGCCTTGCCTTGTGTTTTTGTATTTCTCTTTCTCATGATGTTAACTGAGCAATATTCAATGACTTCAGGCTTCAGGTTAGATCACAGATCATTTACATCAAGGGTGTCAAGCACAAGGCCTGTGGGCCAGATCTGGCCTGTGGGGCTGTCCTGGAAAATGTAATGGCCCATCCCACATTGCTTTGGCCCGGTCTACCCAGTGTGAAGAGGAAACATGCCAGCAGTTTGGGGAGTGGTGTCAAGCTGGCCACACCCACCCAGTTGGCCACACCCATCCAATTGGCCATTGCCCCTGCCCCCCTGAGGTCAACCACAGCCCTGATGTGGCCCTCAATGAAATTGAGTTTGACATCTCTGATTTACATGAACCGGGAACCAACTATCCTTATCCATACATGCGTCTATATTACTATATACATAACAGAATAACAGAATTGGAAGGGACCTTGGAGGTCTTCTAATCCAACCCTCTGCTCAGGCAGGAAGCCCTATACTATTTCAGACAAATGGTTGTCCAATCTCTTCTTTAAAACCTCTAGTGTTGAAGCAGCCACAACTACTGGAGGCAAGTTGTTCCACTGATTGTTCTGTAAGGAAATTTCTCCTTGATTCTAGGTTGTTTCTTTCCTTGATCAGTTTCCATCCATTGCTTCTTGTCTTCTGTCTTCAAGTGCTTTAGAGAATAGGTTGATCCCTGTGATGTTATATGGCTGGGAGATAATTTTCATTTCCTGCTGCAAGCCTTTATATGTTCATAAAGCATTATATATGCTTATCTGGGCTATTTTGCTTTAACTTTTTCACAAGACAGCCTTGCCTGTAGTATATTGCAAGCCACTTTTGAACTGATTTCCTGCAGTGGTTGGACTGCATGGTGGTTTGTGTATGTGTATGTGTGGGTGGTTTCTGCTGGGCCATAACAAATCCAAGATTCTCAATTGCACATTCAGATTTGGCATACTTCTACCTCTCTGTCTGGATATTATTAGTTATGTTATCTTTCCAAAAGGGAAACTTGGTAGACCTTGAACTTAGATCTGCACCTTTGTCACATCTAGAAGCTAGCAGAATAGCTGGATTTGCATCTCAGGCTAGACTACATGTGTCTATTCTTTTTTTTTTAAACAAAAACAAAATACAGCTATTTCAGAGGCATTTCTGGATAATAGCTTGGTGTAGTGATGTAACTTTTTGATCTCACTATAGGTTTGTTAGGAATGTCCAAGCCTGCAATTTGCAGTAAGAGGGTAAGTCCTTTGGTTTTAACAGCCATTACTCCAAAAAGAAGAAAAAATATCTACATAGTAATAGAAATGTATACTATCCTTGCGCTTTAATCCAGCATTTAGCAAAGGCGAAGTCTGATATTATTGCAGAGATCACTATTTTGGATTGTAGCTTTTTTGTTCTTTGATTCAGAATGCAGCACTGACAGGAGACTCACTTCTTTTGTCTCTTCTCCTTCTGAGAATACATGTAAACTGGAAATTTTGTGGCCGTATTATATAACACACTTTGGGGACTTTTCTGTTTCTTCCTAAATACCCAGAAAAATAAAACATAATCCTAAACTGATAAAGAATTTTGAAAAACTTAAAAATTTATAATATTTCTGTGCAATCTAAAGTTCCCATTAAAAGTAATTTTTACTGTGAGCTTTCTTTCTTTTGATTTTTAAAGCTTTATTTGATTTATATAAATGTAAATAAATAACTCTTGGTTGAGCTTAAACTCACAGAGTTATTTGACCAATAAATTAAAAAGAAGCTGTAGATGTATCATGCAAAAGATCCATTCTACTCTTCTGCAGAAAGGAGTAGAAATAGTCACATGCACTGAAAGTTTGATGAGGATGAAGTTAATCTTAGTTTGAACATACAGAGTTAGTCGATGGCCTTAAATCATTTTGACCAATTCATGTCATTCAGGTTCTCCTCTCTTCTCCTCACCTCTTTCCCATTCTATTTAAATTGATCTTTCCTTCTTTAGGAACAGTGAAATCAGAGAGCAGAACAACTTGCTCAGAAACCTTTTAGCTTCTGTAATAAATAAAAGCCTAGCTTGTCAATTCTCTTTCTACTAAATAAATATATTAATTGTCTAAAAAGAAGAATGACCCATTCAAACAAACATAATTAGGTAATTATGTAATTAGCCTGTTTTCTAAAATGCATATTACGTACTAAGTACACCAGACTTTTGCCTTGACTGACACTTCAGTTGGTCCTTCAATTATTCCATTGTTATAATGTTCTCTATGAAAAACTTTTCTTGTGGCCCTGTTCCCAGGAAATCTAAAAAGTCATTGCTAGATCCAAAGTGAATGGTAATGCGGCTGCCATTTTGACCAAATGATTTTAATGCCACCAATGTCTGTCATCTTGACACCCACCCAGTCAAGATGGTCACTGATTAGGAATTATAGCCCAGCATATGTAAAGAACATTTATTTGAGAAAGGTCTCCACAAATATTGTGGTCTGCCTCTTTGAGATAGGGAAAAAATCCTTCCAAAGGCTTAAAGTAATGCATTAAAAAAAGGGAAAGTCTCCATTTCCCACCAAAATGCAAAACTACAATATAATTTTAAAACAGAACATCCTTGGTTACTGAGCTCTGCTTCATCACCTCCTACAGCCTTTCAACTACCCTGAAACATTAAAAGTATTGAAAATAAATGCTGCTATTGACTCCAAAAAGATATATAGATTCAGAGGAATGTCGGTGGCAGTGGGGTAGTGAGGGTTAAGTGGATGGGTGGTTCTAAAAAGTCAAGAGAATCATCCTGACTGCCCAATTAAAGCCCCCACCACTTTTAATATTTGCTATATGGTCATGACCAGTTTCTTGACTTTCTTTAATTAACAGGACATTTTGGATCCCTTGCAGATTCATTTAAAAAAAGAGAGAGAAAGAAGATAAATATCTTGACTCCCAGGAGAATACATTGTCCGTCTTCTGCTGCGTGTGAATTTCAGTATGAACTTTCACTGAAATGGAAGTCCAGTTTATTAGGTCCAAGTTAAAACAAAGTTTGGAGAGGGAGAGGAATGAAACTGTTACTAATTCAACTCATTGAGTGAAGTAATCAATCTCAAGAGGTTAAAAGTTCTGAAAAAGTAAAACAGATGTTTTATGTTGATGCAACAGTTCAGATGTTACCAAGAATTCAGTATTATAGTAGCTCCAGTCATCGGAAGCTTTCAAATCTTCAAATGTAAGGAAACCCCCCCTCCATATAAAGTAGTAGCAAAAAATCCCCCATATAAGGTAGTAGTGATTTGTCCCTAGGCATGAGGTTTAAACAGTTTGGCAGCTGGTGCATAAGTATAAGTATGTTTCATGAACATACTGCAGACACATTTAATTGTACAAGAGATTGAAACTGAAGTTGAGGACTTGACACATACATGGATGACATACCAATGAAGTGCATTATAAGTCCATCTCAACTTTCTAAGAAAAAAAAATCAAATTTAAAATATACTTATGGCAACAGATGTAGAAAGCTTCAAAAATGCAGTCACTGTAACACATATACCCATGTAAAAACATGCACACAATACATCTAATTAACTATGGAACTATGGAGCTAGGGATCCAGAAGAAAGAAAGATGGAAGATGGCAGAAATTCTATTCTAACTAGTCAGGCAGCATATATGCCATTTATGTGAAAATCCTTTGCCATTTCTTCTTCTTCATATTAATAATAATTTGGTTGCCAAATTATTGCTTAGTTCTCCTTGGCTTGCTCTTCCAATGTTTTTTTTTAAAAACCTTTCTACTTATATATACTGTTTTCTAAAGTCTCCTCATTCTTCTATCAGTTCTGGTTTTACAGCTCAATAAGAAGAGTTTGCTCAGAGGATTGGTTAAATTTTAAGATGTAGGACTAAGCACCTTTAAGGGATCTGGATGCAGTATAAGTGTAAAGGTCCTTCATTCATTCAGCATTTTTCATTTGTAAAATGATGTGCCAAGTTGCCTTTGTGATAAGAAGGAACCAGTGCTTTTTATTCTCCAGGAAATAAACTCTGTTCCAGTTTTACCAACAAATCTAAGGTGGCGTTAAGCTTCTTAACTCATTCAGATAGCCCTATCAGGTCCTGGGAGATGGAGGCACTGTTATCTGGGATGAATGTAGCCACTTCAAATGTTAGTTGTTTGCATAGTTAGAAAAGAAACAGTTTTCTAAACCAAATGTAATTCCTTTACGTGAGATTTGACTACCAATGTTAACAGAACAGATAATGAATGTCAAATGATGAAAAAGAAACTTGTTGATCACCCAAGGTAGATATTATCTCAATACAAAATAACATCAAGTAAGGGCAAAATACTAGATTGAAAAGACATTTGTGAAATGTGGTGAACATTGATGATGAATTACCCCCTCCCACACTTTAAAGGCCTATTTTCTCCATGCCTCACACTGAGGGGTGCTGGTTCTAATTATATATTTGGAAGTATGATTTTTAAAAAATAATGTTGGAACAATTGCAAGCTGTGCTCAACTCTTAGAAAGTAGAACAACTTGTCTTTACCAATTAATCTAGAAGTAGTCTGAAGGCTCCAGAATTTTTTTTAAAAAAATCTGTCTAAGCTATTGTCCTAAAATTATAAAGGTTAAAGCTGGAATGCTAAGCATCCTTCTGGATAAAACTAATTACATACAGGTGGACTTATTTTTTTATTGAAGATGCATAAAGTTGCATTTCACTAAATCTATTTTCAGGTCACTATACTAAGGTATTGTATCTGTTGTATCTCTAAGAAAGAAGATAACAGATAACAGATAATCAGAGTTGGAAGGGACCTTGTAGGTCATCTAGTCCAACTCCCCGCCTAAGCGGGGAGTCCAATCTCTTCTTGAAAGTCTCAAGTGATGGTGCTCCCACAACATCCAAGGGCAAGGTGTTCCATTGGTTGATTGTTCTCATATCATCAATGCCTATAGGTCAATGCCTATAGGTCAAAATGTGGTCCTGAATACTTCCCTCAATGCTTAATTTGCCTTTGTGCTTCTTCTAAAATATTTTTTCATCTCTTTTGATCTAAAAAAAAATGAAGAGAAACTGGCATGCTGCAAAATCCAGTGCCACCTCAAATATGTTCTCTGTTCAGAAGAAGGTATTTTGGCATTTAACAGAAGAATAACAGAGTGGGACCTTGGAGGTCTTCTAGTCCACCCCCTGCTCATGAAACCCCCTGCTCAGGAAACCCTATACCATTTCAGACAAATGGTTGTCCAATCTCTTCTTTAAAACTTCCAGCGTTGGAGCATTCACAACTTTTGGAGGCAAGTTGTTCCACTGATTAATTGTTCTAACTGTCAGGAAATTTCTCCTTAGTTCTAAGTTGCTTTTCTCCTTGATTAGTTTCCACCCATTGCTTCTTGTGCTGCCTTCAGGTGCTTTGGAGAATATCTTGAGTCACTTCTTATTCTCTTCCCTCTTCTAATGAACTGTCTTAGAAAATGAAAACAATAAGTAGCTGCAACCCATTGGTTCATTAGGAAGTGTTTCAAGGATACATGGGAAATGTTGGAAGAATTAAGATAGACAAAGCTTTGATAGGTTATCCCACCCTGGGGACTGTTTTGTGAACAGATTGGTTTTGTGAAGGACGAATCCTTGCCAGCAATTTTGTGGCAATACCTCTTGCACCATCCTCACATTTTACATTAACTTGCTATAAAATAGACTAGCCTTTATATTGGACAGTGGATTCCAACACTTCCACGCCTCATTTATCTTTAGAATCATGTGAAATATAAGGGCAGAGTGCACGGCTTTAATGTTTAAACCAGTGGCAATGCTAAAATTATTCATTGACTTACTCATTACCTACTCATTACACTGGAATCAAAAGCTATACTCTTATGCTCATTTACCTGAGAGCAAGCCTCAGTGAACATTTAGGGTTTATGTCAAAGGAAACCTGTATAGATTCATGTTATAAATCTTCCAGGCTGAAAAACAAATCTATATGCCTTAGCTTTAGTCTTTGAGTATAGCAAAGTTTTGGCAGAATTCATAATTAGACTATGGAATTTTCTACTGCAAGGTTAAACAAATTAATGGATGTTTATATGATAAGGACACTGGCTTGTTTAAAATTAAAAATACCTCCACTGTTTCCAACATCAGAGGTGGTATGTATTTCTATTTGCAATTCAGATCTAGATAAACTTTTCTGGCCCTTAGTATCACTTCAACAATGGCCATTCAGATGCTTGGCAACTGGCATGTATTTATGATGGTTGAAGGGTGCCTGGGTTATGTGATCCCCCTTTGCAACCTTCTGACAAACAAAGTCAATGGGGAATCCAGATTCATTTAACAATCATGTTACTAACTTAATAACTGAAGGGATTCACTTAACAAATGTGGCCAGGAAAGCCATAAAATGGGACAAAAGTCCCTTAATGATTATCTTGCCTAGCAATGGAAGTTTTGGGCTCATTCTGGTCATAAATCGAAGACTCTCTCAGTGGTGGGATTCAATTTTTTTTACTACTGGTTCTGTGGGCGTGGCAGAGGAAGGATACTGCAAAATCCAATTCCCTCCCCACCCCACTAACCTGCTTTCCAGCTCTGTTCTCCTGTGCAGGGCAACAATAGAAGACCCAGCTGATCAGCTGCAACTCGGGAGGCAGAGAATAGACTGACAGGGCCAGTCAGAGGTGGTATTTGCCAGTTCTTCAAACTACTCAAAATTTCCCCTACTGACTGTCCAGACCTGATCAGAACCTGCTGAATACCACCTCTGGACTCTCTGTACAAGATTCTGAAAAAAAGATGTGACTATTTTAATGAGTTGCTAACAGATGCTGGGGGTGCATTCCTGTGAGCTCTAAAACAGTTTTTCAGAAATGAAGCCAAGGCACTGCATAGTTATACAATGATATACATGTGCACAGACATACTAGATATGCTCAGGCTGCTATGGTGAATGTTTTGTAATGATCAACTTTTGACAATTAAATACAGTTATTGTTTTGTTTTCGGTAACTGCGAAGCTTTTCAGAGCTGCTTTGCAAAGAATATAATGAGCATTAACTTGCCTTCTGTTTATTTTAATCTGTCAACAGGTAGGCAAAGTTATGGTGACTGCTTTTAAACCAGTATTGTAAAAAAACAAACAGATTTGAATTCCTTACTGAATTGTAGTGTAAATAAACTGAAGTTTAAAAAAACTATACAAAATATAGTCAAATGATTAAGGTTTTTAAAAAAAAACATTCGAGTATAAATATAAAGAATCCATTTTTTGTGTTTTCTGAGGGAGAAAATTGCAGCATTGGGTAGGAACATTGGGATTTCAACATTATTCATCATTTTTTAAAAATATTTGAAACAGGAAATACCTGATCATTTTTCTCTCCTTTTTAACTCTGAGAAGCATCGATATGGAATTTCTTTTAGATTATTTAGAATTAGTACTTCAGAAAAATCCAGTCTTCACTAGTTGGATAATGTATGGAAAGGTTTGGATTTTTCAGATGATTTTGTATATTTTCAAAGGGATTGAAGTAGTCACCCATGAATGAAATGCGATCAACAGCCTAAAGAAAAAAGGCACTGGAATCAACATGGAGAACAACCACATGAACTGAGCAGGGCAACACAGCCACTGTAGAGTATAGTAACTCTGCTTTTTAGAACTTAAAAACAAGGAACATGGTTGTTGGAAAATGAAAGCTGAAATTCTGAGAAAGTCCAATTCTGTACCACATTCCAGCTTCCATGCTGAGTGATGCCTACGCAGATATGCAAAGCTCTGGATTTAGGCTTTCTCGTGCAGCTGTGTACCCATGTGTCAAACTGATATGCATTTCTTCTTCTTGAATGAAGCGAGCAGCATTATTGTTGACAAGCTGGGATTTAACAAAGACTTAATTCAAGCACAACTCTTAGAATTATTACTATTCATGACATGGAACATCCAGGATGTTACTTTTGTTTACCAAAAGATCAGATCGTGGCTTCATTTTTTTAACACACGTGTGCTTTTTGCACATGTATTGTTATCTAGTTGTTTCATTCTTTGCCTTAAGATGCTACATGCCATAATTTAGGTTACTGGGCAGTTGCTCAAAGCCAACTCCAGCTTTGGTTCGAAAGTAAATGGTTAAGTTCTAGAGCAGGGGTGTCAAACTCAAGGCCTGCGGGCAGGATCTGGCCCATGGGGTGCTTAGATCTGGCTCATGGGGCTGCCTTGGAAATAGCAAAGAACCGGCCTGCAGTGCACTTGCCAGCAAAAATGGAGCTTGTTTTCTCTGGCAGAGGATTGCAGGAGGCCGTCGCAGCCGGAAATGGAGCTAGGGAGCCTCCTTTCCCTGGCAGAGTGCCCAGGCCATCATAGGCCCCCTGATACATTGAGTTGGGCACGCCCATCCTGGCCACACCCCCAAAGTAAAACACACCCCTGATGCGGCCCTCAATGAAATCGAGTTTGACACCCTGTTCTAGAAGTTAAAGTGCTGGCCTAGAAACCAGGAGATGATGAGTTCTAGTCCTTCCTTAGGCTGACTGGGTTACTTTGGGCCAGTCTCCTTTTCTCAGCCGAACCCACTTCACAGAGCTTTTGTTGTGGGGAAAATAAGAAGAAGGAATATTATGTTTGTCATCTTGAATTATTTTAAATATAATAATATAATAATAATATAAATACAATATGAATAATTATAGTTGCTGTACTAGCAATTATTCTATGTCCACAATGATATCCTGAATAGCAATACTTGTCCAAAAACATTGTTGTATCCCATGATTATGTGTATCACTGAATTCTACCATCTAGTGTGGTTAAAACAAGCCTTCTCTTTTCCATTCTAAAGTGCTTTTAAATTTTCTTTCAGATTTTTAAAATATTATTTGCAAATTTGTTCTATTGTTATATAGTGCCCCCCCCCTTAAAAATACACAGCATATCATGGGTATGAAGCCTCCTTTCTGCTGACAAAAGGTCCATAGGAGAAGGTCTGTTATGATATCATTTCTTGGGATGTAATTGAATCATGACAAAGCAGGGAAGCAATGAAATACATTGGGTGTCAACTATTATGAAAGACAAAACAATCTGAAACACCTTTGGGGGAATCTTGTCGCTAAGATAACCACAATCATTTTATATGTCACTCATAAGAATTCCTTCCAAACATTTTTCTCTGTTAAAAAACAAGCAAGCAGTTTCCAGCCCATCCAACTGACTGAAAATGTTTTAAAAAGGGAAAGATTTTTGGAACAATATTAGCACGTACAGATCCTGCCAAGAGAAGCCACTTTGGCACCACAAAAGCTGAGACAGCTTGCCATGATTATGAAGACTGGTTTCACCCAGCTCTTCAAAGTTCAGATCTACTCTTCAATCTGAAACTCAAAGAAATGCTGATCTGCCAAATCTGATTCTTAATTAGGCTTAGTTCAGGCTCCTGTTACCATCTCTGATGCTAATAATACTCAAATAAAGTTAAATAATCTCTTCTGAGATATTCAAAGGTACCATTCACTCAGTCTATGCCCAGTTCTAAAACATTAATTACTGATATAATTGTATTAAAAGACAAACCAGGAATTAATCCAGTCTCCTACATTTTTAATTTAAAAAAAAAACGTGATGTTCTTTAATGAACACACCCAAAAGCCTCAGATCAAAGGCACAGACATCTTTCGTTTTATCTCTACTCAATCTGTTCCTGAGCCATAGGGCAGGCTACTGGCCAAGCTTTTAATACGCTTTTCTTTCTTAGCACCTGATTCTTCTAATACCAAAGCTCAGCATCCAAAAATGATTATGCTGCCCGAAGCTTTCTCCCCATTCCTTAGATTGTGACAGTTTTGTACAATAGTGTTGCATTTCCATGATACCTTATTTACCCCAAAGAAAATGAGGTCTCTTTCTCAAAGAGTTACCTGTGAACTCAGGGGGAGTCATCTTGCATTTACAGGCAGGGGAAGGCTCCTGTTGAAAGCAAACATGGAGAAAATGCTGCAAACAATGAAAATCAAGGAGAACTGAAATTGAGCTAGAAAAGGGAGGAGCTGTGATCCTTCAACCTTAATCCAAACAGATCAGGAGATGGTGGCAGATGCCGAACTTTTAGCAAGGAGGAATATGAGAGGAGATCAAACAATAAATATATTTATATTTATCCTAATTAACTGTGATTTTCTGCTTTTATTTGCTGGTCTATGATAGCAACTTCAAATCTCAACAAATAAATGCTCTGTCTTACGTATTAGCAAGAAAAACCAGAAAATAAAATACAGGCTAAATAGTCAAGACCTTGTTGATGATCCAAACTCTGTCTAGGATCTTGCAGTACTCATCTCTAATGATCTAAGTGCTAGAGCCCACTGTAACTACATAACCAAAAAGCATTAAGAGTTGTTAACCTAATCTTACGTAGCTCTGATAATATTACACTACTAACTAGAGCATACAAAACATTTGCTAGACCAATTCTCGAATACAGCTCATCAGTCTGGAACCCACATTACGTATCTTATATTAACACAGTTGAGAAAGTCCAGAAATATTTCACAAGAGTGCTCCACTCCTCTACTCATTGCAGAATACCTTATGCCACCAGACTTGAAATTCTAGACCTAGAAAACCTAGAACTATGCCGCCTTTGGTCCGATCTAAGTATAGTATATAAAATCATACATTGCAATGTCCTACCTGTCAATGAATACTTCAGCTTCAACTATAACACAATAGATACAAACTCAAGGTTAACCACACCAAACTTGATTGCAGGAAATACGACTTCAGCATCAGAGTGGTCGATGTCTGGAATACGCTACCCGACTGTGGTTTCTTCCCCAAACCCCAAAAACTTTAACCTTAGACTGTCTACTATTGACCTCACCCCTTTCCTAAGAGGTCTGTAGGGGGCGTGCATAAGCACACCAACGTGCCTACCGTCCCTGTCCTATTGATTCTTTTTATTTTTATTTTTCTTATATGTATCCATTCCATGCATTCATAACTATGTCTATACTTATACCTATTATCTTGTAAGTGATTGACAAATCAAATAAATAAATAAATAAAATAAAAAGAATAAAGATTGATTAATTAATTAATTAATTAATTAATTTGACTTATATGCCGCCCACTCTCCAAAAAGGACTCGGAGCAGCTCACAGCTAAAAATACAACAATAAATAAATTAATTAAAAGTATATTAAACAAGTTAAGCTGAATTGAAAATTAAAACCCATAGTTAAAATAGGACCAACCCCAGAGAATCAGCACAGCCCAGATTGTAAAAAGAGCCAAGTCTTCAAATCGTGGCGGAAGGTGTGAAGATCGGGGGCCAGGCGGAGCTCCAGCAGAAGAAGATTCCACAGAGTGGGAGCCGCCACAGAGTAGGCCCTCCCCCGGGTCACCGCCAAGCAACATTGAGTCGCAGACGGCACCCCGAGGAGACCCCGTCTGTGAGCCTATACAGGGCGGTTAGTATTTGATGTTGGGAGGAGGCGTTCTCGTAAATAACCTGGACCCATGCCATGCTGGACTTTGAATGTTAATACCAGAACCTTGAATCTCACCCGGAGGGCAACCGGAAGCCAATGCAGGTCGCACAGGAGGGGTGTAACATGGGAGTATCGGGAAGCTCCCATCACTACCCGCATGGCCACATTCTGCACCAGCTGAAGCCTCCGAGTGGTACACAAGGGCAGTCCTAGGTAGAGAGCGTTACAGTAGTCGAGTCGGGAAATAACGAGTGCCTGAGTGACTGTGCGCAGGGCATCTCGGTCCAGGAATGGGCGTAACTGGCGAACCATCCGGATCTGGGCAAAGGCCCCCCTGGCCATGGCCCCCACCTGCTCCTCCAATTTGAGCCGTGAGTCCAGGAGGACCCCCAGGTTCCATGCCCTGTCCACGGGGGGCAACACCTCCTCCCCCATGACCAAAGATGGAACATCCAAACTGGACCGAGATGTCGGTATGCACAGCCACTCTGTCTTGGCTGGATTGAGTTGAAGCATGTTCCTATCCATCCAGATCCGTACTGCCTCCAGACAACGGGACATCACGGAGAGAGCATCACTGATGTGGCCTGGGGTGGAGATGTATAACTGCATATCATCAGCATACTGATGATAACTCACCCCAAAGCCACGGATGATCTCACCCAGCGGCTTCATATAAATGTTGAACAGGAGGGGCGAGAGGACCGAGCCCTGGGGCACCCCACAAGTGAGATACCTTGGAGTCGACCTCTGCCCCCCTACCAACACTGTTTGTGAATGTCCCGAGAGGAAGGAGGAGAACCACTGTAAAACAGTGCCTCCCACTCCCAACCCCCCGAGACGCTGCAACAGGATACCATGGTCGATGGTATCGAAAGCTGCTGAGAGATCTAACAGGACCAGGACAGAGGAAAAACCCCTGTCCTGAGCCCTAGAGAGATCATCAATCAGCGCGACCAATGCTGTCTCCGTGCTGTATCCGGGCCGGAAGCCCAATTGGTACGGATCCAGGTAGTCCGCTTCCTCCAGGAAAAGTGGCAATTGCCACTTAATTGAGTGAGAGGAGACTGATGGCAGCAGGATGACCCAATTAGACATTTTAAGTGCACTTATTGTGATTGTCTATGACAGGGATGTCAAACTTGTGGCCCCCGGGGTGGATGCATCATGTGCTGGCCACCCCCACCCCCATTTTAGCGAAGGGAAAAAAGTCAGGGTACGTCACATGATAGCAACATGATGCTACGAGTTTGATACCCCTGGTTTATGAGATGCTTTTGGGAGGGATTTCGGAGGGACAGCTTGAAAGGCTGGAATGGCTCTTGATCCTCTCCAAATGTTTCTGGTAAATTCCCATGAGAATGGAGGACCACCAGTTCTTTCTCTGGTTGCTCAAGGTCATTTCACATACCATTACAATTAGCTGGATGTTGGGAGCATTGAACTCAGTGACACCTATTATAGAATAAGCATGCATAGGTTTCCTTGTGCTTGCAGTCTAACAAAAAGGCTTTCATTAACTTGTTTCCACTTTGTAAAGAGAAGGAAAAACTGTTCAATAATCCAAACATTTTCTTCCCAAAGATCCCAGTCGATCTTATATAGAATTAGCTGGGCTATGTAAGCAATACTAATATGGCAGAAGCTCCATATAGGTTCCATTTTTATTTGTTTTATTCAATTTGTATGCTCTCAACAACTTCAAGGGTACCTACATATAGAATAATCTATGTGTCTAATAATCTTTCATTCAGTTCTTGTATTTTTTCTTTATGAGTGTATGCATTGCATAATAATTTATGAGGGGGAGACAATGGTTTGTGCCTATGTATGCAGATGGCAGAATCATTGTTTATATTTCCTCTCCAATTTAAAAGTACATTAAATTGTTGATCCATTTATTCCTGCATGTATTATTCAACATATTAATATTAAATTTATACATTTATTTCAGCACCAATCAGAAACTAACGGGAGTCAAAGGCCATTTACATTTTTGGAACTATAGTGGGGGGAGGGGGGAGAGAGAGGGGCCTTTCCCCACTCCAAAGAACTTATTGCTGGAAACCCACCCTTTGCAGAAGGAATGAATACATGAATAAGTGAATACATAGGCAAACATTGAGCTTTGACCCAAAAGCCTGGATACAAATCTGAATACATGAGGAAACAAGAACTGACAAAACACTGACAAACGTATTTAATTCTTCAAAGGCACAACTTGAAAAAAACTTTCAGTGGTGTTTTTGGTGTGTATATATCTGATTAACCATAGGCACTTTATAAAAAAATGAGCTTTCTCATCTGTACACAAAATGTACTGTTCTAGATATATAAAGATTAAGAAGGTGGACCACTATATTATGTGCATGCAAACCACATGCAGTAAAGAGGTGTGCAAAATACTTATGACTGTGTGCATACCACTTGCTAGACCTGATTACAAAATTCATCAATATTTGGCTCCCACCAATACATTGAACCTAAAATAGGCTTGAACAACATAGTGAAATTAATTAGGAAAACATTTAAACAAACTTAGCATGTTACATAGTGAGCCCCTGATCTGGTCAACTTTGTCAAGTAAAGTTAGCCAAGAAGTGATGGAGGGGAGTTAGTTCTGTCTGCATATGTAGGTTATTTAATCATAAAGTTCTACACCTCTCTGTTGACACAATTGCTACTTCTCAACCTCCCTGCAATCCAAGGTACCCATTGACTATGTGTATCAAAACTGGCTGACTTTAAGCATCATGCTAACTTGTCTTAAATTGCTGGTACCTACTCCTACTTTTATGCTGTAGTACTAGTACCCATCACCCAAGAAACCACAATGATGGCAAAATTATGATATGTGCATCATGGCATCATCACATAACTTCAATAAATATGAATTGATATCACAGTTTTAATGCAAACATGCAAACGATATAATTTGTATGCTGGTGGCATGATTTCCATGTTTTCATTGCTTCCAGTGAATGCCAACGCCAGTACCAAACTCTCAAGTTAATTGTCCTCCTGTAGATTTTTAGAGGCATGTTTTTAGGACTAAATCTGTCTTAGAGACTTTCAGACCCAATTAGATATGTCAAATTTGGCAATAGGAGAATATTTTGTTTTCAGTCTGAAAGGAATTGGAACATATAGACATCATGAAGAACGTTTACCCAACATCCTTGCTAAGTCTTTTGTGGCACTGCTTATTTAGGAATACAACTCTGAGCAATCTAAGAGCATATTTATGAAGTGTCTACACTGAATGTAGCCACTGGTGATTTTGTTGTTGTAGTACTAACAGTTAAATTGCCCCTGGAAAAGAGTCAAGTATCTTTCATTAAAGTAATGAAAATCACTATTCTGATCTAAAAAGAGTTGTAATTTTGAAACCTATCCTTATGGCAGAGGTCCATCATCTTTCATTTCCCCTGGTAAAATTACAATACATGCATACTTCTTAAATAAGCTATATTTTAAGGCTTATGAGTAACTGTTTTAAGTTAAATTTGACTGTTGATGATACTTTAAGAAAGTCTCAGATGCAAACCAATACTTACATAGTCAGCTACCAGCTGACAGTTAGAGAACTTACATCTTCACCACTAACACGATTAATTTCTGAGTAAATGGTGACAGTTGCTAAGTAGAGGTGACAAAGAAGAGAGAAAGAATCAGTCTCAAATTGTCAAAAGTTTTTTTTTAAATAACTCCACTGGGTTTATCTTAAGGAATCTGAAAGATAAATGGTTATGTATCATTTTGCAATTTCATGCTATGCAAAGAACTGGATAATCCATCAAAGCTGTCTTTGCTTTTATGTTAGGTTTTAAATAGCCATCAGCAATAACTTTAAATGGTTCATTTCTTGTAATGGCGGTTACCCTCTTTTTTCATACTGTAAATTATTTCAATCAAGTTAGAAATGTACACCTCACAGTCTAAACCTAAATTTTCTTGAATCTGTGGTTTTAAGGACTATTGACCTAAAGACACTTCAGATAAATAACCTTCCCATCTTCCAACCCTTCTGAATCCAGGTACATCTGGATTGTTTTGGCTGTTTTCAAATTTATATTGCTATCAGGAACATTGGTATATTTACTGAATCTATATATATAAAAGCAAAATACGACTCACACATCATCACAAAATCTCTAGAACCATAAAGCCTACAAACTTGAAATTTGGCACATATCCTCTTGGCTTCTAGGTGCTCACTAAGAAAGGATTTTTCAAAATGATCATCAGAGCATTAGTATTTCATACATTATGATTAGCACACTCTGATGCCAAGGAGTTCTACTCCCCCTCTCCAAATGCAAAACACAAGCAGAGGAGAGGAGTTTCAGTTTCAGTTTTACTTTCACAGAACCAAGCAGCTTTAGTACAGAACAGTTGAGCTAAGCCATGCCCAGGCTCTTTGCTTTCTCCTTTTTGCTCATACAGCAAATACTGTTTCAGTTTCCAAACAGCCCTCAATTCACTCACACACTGACAGGATGCTAGCCAGATGAATACTGATGGATGTTGTTAGGCAGAGGCAGAATTTCCCCCCTTATTTTCCTCCCCAAAAACTAAGCCCCACCACATAGTTTTGTGGCAAAGCATGGGTATCAAGCTAGTTGTAAATATAGAGAATGCAGAAATTTCACTAGACACCACTGTCATTTTTGGCAACACCTGAGCAGAGCCCAAAATAAATATCCCTTCTCTTTGAAAAAATAAATTAGTAGCATTTCACCATGTTCCTAGGTTCGCTACATAGGCAAGCCTCCATTGTGTTCAAAACTCTTTAATGCAGTCTTAAATGCACACTGGCAATTCTCCATTTGGCTTCCAGGACTTAATCATGCCAGATGCTACTTTGATAGGATCCCAGGAGATAGGCAAAAAAAAAAAATCCTATCCAATGAAAAACAGACTGCTCATTCAGGCAAAAGACAATAATAAGTTGTCATTTCATAAGTAGCATTTATCACCTTGAAACAAAAATTACCTATATATAGCTAAAGTGCCTCTGGTACATTAAAATTGTCCACTGTTGCTGTTTTGTGGGGTGGGGGCTTTAATCTTAGAAGGGTAATAGAATTAATTGTGTGTTTGTAAGATTGCCAGATATAATTATTGTAAAGTAACACTCTTACATAAAATGAATGGAAGTAAATAAACAAAACTTGGCATCAAGTAATTAAGAATTTTAAAGATGGGCTCCATTACTAATTTAAATGTATGACATAGCTAAAATACAAGCAACCTAAACTAATAGGAGTAACAGAGATATACTAGGGCTGATTTTTTTTAAAAAAATTACTACTCACTTCTTTTCTGGTGTGAATCCAACTCTTGTAACATAAGGTTATTTCTTACATAAAAAGGAATACTTCAAAGTGTTTATAAGTATAGACATACATTTTAGTGGGAAATTTTTAAGCTGCTAAAAGTTTTTAATCAATTAATCTGAATGATGCAGCTATATATATTATGCTGTAAAATGGCTATGTTTATAGAAACAATCACAAAGTAGAATTCAGATTATAAGATGATAATGCACGGACTTCTGTTACTGCATAGTATAATGTGCAGTGAAGAAAGCCAAGAAATGAATAATAAACTTTATGAATTCACTATTAATACAGCTTCATTCTATTCACAAGCAAAATCCCTGTATTTACTTCTATATGAGAGGTAAAGTAATAGTTTTTCCCATTAAATATTTTCCACTAAAACCAGACACAAATAATCTTACAAAATTTCCCACAAAACTAATGATAGATAGACAGACAGACAGACAGACAGACAGACAGACAGACAGACAGACAGACAGATTGAGTGGATATTGTATTTGCGAGGCCCAAATACAATTGTTTCAGAAATCTGAATTTCTGAAACAATTTTGCAAGAGTAGGTCTCCTACTCAGTAGCGAAGTAGCCTTTCAACTAAAAGATCTCAGTAGGAAAAATGCCCACTAGATGAATTTCCCTTCAGTGAGGGAATTGAAAATCATTGAAAGATTACAGTATACAGTGAAAGATAGGAAACACACGCACAACCCATACATAGCAATAGCATTTAGATTTATGTACCGCTTCATAGTTCTCTATAGCACTCTCTAAGTAGTTTACAGAAACAGCATATTACCCCAAACAATCTGGGTCTGGGAGATAAGGGTGGGAGATAAAACTAGTCAACATTGCTTGAACTGACACAAGCCAGAAACCACTATTTTTGATGCCTAACTGGAAAATGTGGCTGGAAGTTGCCTTGCTAGTGGGTTGGGGTTGGTAAAGGATGGCATTATGTTCTCTGCCCTTGACAAACAATGTATACTCATGATGGGACAAGCTAGTCATGGAAATCAGCCTTTTATCTCTACAGTACAAAACCCATGTGAATTTTACTAAAATTCTTTGCTCCTTGAAGCATTTTTTTCATTGAATTAAATAAAGACTGGTCAGAAAAATCAGGAAATTTCCTGACATTAATTGAAATTATTCCAAGACTACAATTAAATGTAGCAGGTAAACAACTATATTCAAAGAAAAACACTCCTCCTATGACCAAAGATCTGCTAACTACAATACTGATCAAGTGTTTCTCCATCCTGCCCTTTCTCCTTCTCTCCCTCCCTTTTCCATTTTTCCCCCTATGGTACCATCACTGTTAGTATTTCTTATCCTTTAATTTAAAAAACCTCTCATAAGACTATCAGCATAATAATATTTTTAAGATTTTAAAGATTGTAACTTGGAATGTGAAAGAACTAATTCTGGAAGGGAGGAAGGGAAGAAGGCAGGTAGTTTATAACCCCGTGAAATTAAGAGAAATCAGGTTAATAGATCCAAATGAAGGTACCCTAATTTTGTTGAACAAAATGGACAAAAGCATGCATGGAAATAAGGAGTAGGATTAATTAAGGGCTAAAATATTTGTTAGAATGGGTTGGTGCTGTCTAAGTTTTTGTGGATTTGCAGAAAAATATAAATTCATCTGTTGATATAGTTGAATATTATAGTCCAGTGATTGTAATAGTGGAAGAACCAGAGATGAATTTTGGAGGAAAATGAAAACATTCTTTGTATTTGTAGTGTCTAGAGTAATGGAGAAGGGGGAAATAAACATGAAAGAAAAGGAAAAAAGTGAAGGAAATGAAGGTGGAAGTAGAACTGTAACTGCAGTAAAGAAAGTATGAGTCTACATAAAAAAGTGTTGAGGTTCAACAAGGCTAAACTCCCAAATTGCATGAATGGTAAGTGGACATAAGAAAGAAAGATGCATAGGCTGCTTGGAACAGTGGCTAAAATAGCATGTTGCACAGAAGTGTGTGGAGCAGTACTAATAAGATGTATAGAAAAAATGCTGATTGGATTGGAATCCAGGAGTATGGATAATAAACATAGTGCATATACAAGAGAATGACCTGCAAAAAAACTGAAGATGATAGAAAGACACTTAATAAGTGAGAGTAGAGAGGAAAAAAACAAAGAATACAGTAAAAGGAAACAAGGAATGGTTAACATTAAAGGAGAAAAAGAAAATTTGGAACTGGAGTGCTTTAGTCACCTTCCATTTGGATTATTGTAACATGTTCAACATGGAACTCGTCTCCTTTTCCTCATACAAAAATTGTATGATAATTCCACCTTGAAAGTGAGGTGTAATCCTCAAGGAGCTTTAACCGGCCCAGTAAGGGTACAAAAAGGGGTTGCCAGGGTTGCATCCTGTTAAGTTTGCATAGAGAGGCAGGACGCGGAGTGCTACAGCTCAAAGTTTATTGTGACTTCAGCTCAGAACGGACCCAACTGGCTCAGCCGCGGCAGCTATTTATAGCCGGCTGCCGCGGCTGCCAGCCAATCAGAGTGCAGGGTTTTCCCGCACTTTTACAACCAATGAATTCAAACACTTTACAACACAACCAGTAATTTTAAACTCTGCATACATAACACCCCTCCCCACTAGGTTTGGTCCATACTCAAACCCCATCTATCTAATATACTCTTGTAAATAGGTGGGGCTCTTACTGGTACGTTGAGACCTGCGTGGTTCAGGTGTTTTGTGAATCTCACTTTGTGAGGAAGGAAATGTATCTACCAACATTCCCTTATCAGGACTTTTTGTACTAGTAGAACCTGTTTGGTTACTACAACCTGGTCTCTCCTCCCAATCCATCTCCAAACCAATGTCACCCCCTAAATCTGGTAGTGAATCGCAATCCTCCATTTGTAAATTTGGATGTTGGCACCCTGACAGGTTTTGGGATGGTTCCTGTCGAGTTAGCTCGTTACACATGGGGTTGATTCTTACTTGCTGATTGCCTTCATTATCTCCCCCTTCTCCCCTAGAAGAGGCTGAGGGCCTGGACTCCAGAGAGCAGCAAGGGCAATGCTCCAGGGGTAGTCTGGACTGTAACTAGTCTATGTGCCTACTCCACCAGACACCATCCTCAGTTTGAACCCTGTAAGACCTGGGGCCTGTAACCTGGGTTATATCACCCACAAGGTTTTTAGCATAGACAGAATCCCCCACAGTGAATGTGCGAGTTTTGCTGGTGGAATCTACTGGAGCGTTGGGTGCGTAAGTGGGGTGAAGGCGGTCCAGGGTAGACCTGAGTTTTCTACCCATCAAAAGCTCAGCTGGGGTTAAGTTAGTGGGTGGACTAGGAGTGATGTGTTGAATACTGAGTAGTTTTTGAACTTTCTCAGTGATGTCCCCTGGGCCCAATTGTTGGAGTTTCTCTTTGGTAAATCGTACCATGCGTTCAGCCCGGCCGTTAGCTAAAGGATGCCCAGGGGCAGTAAGGGCATGTCTGATACCCTGTTGTGCTAAATAGGATTCAAAAAGGTTAGCAGTAAATTGAGGACCATTGTCAGAAACAATCACATCAGGTAACCCATGAGTTACAAAAAGCTTTTTAAGCTGTTTGATGACAGCTTCAGCTGTAGTGGATGCCATAGGGATAACCTCTAACCATCTGGAATATGCATCAACTACAATAAGGAAAGTGTGCTCTCTGGTAGGGCCAGCAAAATCAATGTGAATCCTGGACCATGGACACCTAGGACATTCCCATTCTTGTTTGGGGGTGAGGGGTGGAGCAGGCCTTACTTGCTGACAGTTTGGGCAGGATGCAACCCAGTTTTCAACCATTTTGTCTATACCCAGCCACCACACATAACTCCTGGCCAATCCCTTCATTCTGACAATACTCGGATGACCCTCATGTAACATTTCCAAAACCTCTTTCTGCAATTTTGCAGGAATAACCACCCTGTTACCCCACAAAATACATCCCCTCAAGACAGATAATTCAGTTTGTCTGGATTTAAAAGGTTGGGAAACTTGAGGTAGATCATGTAGTGGCCAACCCTTTTTAATCCAGCCCACAATAGGAGCCAATAAAGTGTCTTTGGCAGTTTCTCTAGCAATTTCAGCAGCATGAACTGGAAGTTTGGCAACAGTTTCTAGAGAGAAGGTGTAAGTTTCAGGAGCAGGGTCCTCAGTGTGCAAAGGAAGTGGGCAGCGACTCAAAGGATCAGCGTGCCCAATGTCTTCTCCCGGTCTGTGGATGAGTTTATATGAATAAGCAGCAAGAAATTCAGTCCATCTCAGCATTCTTGGTGACAGGATGGTGGGCGTTGGTCTGTCCCCTGCCACAATGCCTAAAAGAGGTTTGTGATCTGTAACAATGGTGAACCTTCTCCCATATACGTACTCATGGAACTTATTGACTACTGCCATGATAGCCAACGCTTCCTTGTCCAGTTGACTGTAGTTTCTCTCTGCTTTGGTCAAAGTGCGAGAGTAAAATGCAATAGGGGCTTCCCTTCCACTGGGAAGCATGTGGCTCAACACCCCCCCACTCCAAAAGGGGAGGCATCACAAGTCAATAGTACAGGTAAATTCTCAGAAAACTGTATCAGGACACAATCAGAAGTGATTTGTCTCTTAATGTTGTTAAATGCAGCTTCTTCTTTTGTGCCCCAGACCCATGCAGATTTTTTATCCAGTAATCTGTGTAAGGGTTCTGCAGTGGTTGCTTTCTGAGGTAGAAACATATGATAGAAATTAGTAAGTCCCAGGAATGATAGCAAATCAGTTTTGCATCTAGGCCTGGGGGCTTCTTTGATTGCCTGAACTTTGGCTTCTTTGGGGTGGATGCCATGTTTATCAATCATATAACCCAAGAATTCTACTTTGTCAGTTCTTAGTGTGCATTTCTCTTTTTTGACCTTTAACCCCACTTTTTTGAACCTGGTTAGAACTTCTCTGAGTTTCTCGTGTAACTGAGTGTCATTTTCATCAGAGATTAAAACGTCATCAAAATAAGGCACCACCCCTGGTAACCCTTGTAGCATCCTTTCCATGAGGCTTTGGAAAATGCCTGGTGTCACACTTACTCCAAATTGTAACCTCTTGCATTTGAATGCACCCCGATGGATTACAATGGTTTGTGCTTCTGCAGTTAGATCATCTACTGTTAACTGCTGGTATGCTTGGGACAGGTCCAGCTTGGCGAAGACTGTGCCCCTGCCAAGAGAGTGTAATAAGTGATGGACCACTGGAACTGGATATGCGCTCTGTTGTAGCGCATGGTTCAATGTCCCCTTGTAATCCCCGCAGATTCTCACCGAGCCATCTGCCTTGACCGGTGTGACTATGGGTGTCTCCCACCTGGAGTGGTCTGTGGGCTCTAATACCCCTTGCGCTATCAGTTTATCTAATTGTTCATAAATTTTTTCCTTCAATGCAAAGGGTACCTTTCTGGGTTTTAATCGGATTGGTTGTACCTTGGGATCTAGGGCAAAAGTGATAGGGGTCCCCAAGTACTTGCCTAATCCGTCGCTGAAGACCTCTGGAAACTCAGACTTCAAAGACTCTTCCCACTCAGTGTTGCTCACGTGATTGATGCCAGTCACTTTGATGCCCAGCGGGTTGAACCATTCCAGTCCCAGCAAACTTGGGCGATCTTTATCCACGATGGTCAGGGGTAGGCGTTTGATGTGACCTTTGAACTTCACGTTGAATTCTCTTGTTCCAACTACTGGAATCTTGTTCTTGGTAGTCTTTAAGAGTTAATGCCTGCTTCTTGAAGTGAGTCTTCTGAATGTCTGGTATCAGTCTTTGAATAGTGTCCCATGACACCATGGATAAATATGAACCTGAGTCCACTTCCATTTGGCAAGGCCTTCCTTCTATGAATACCTTGACATGCACTTTCCTGTTATTTAAGGGGGATGAATGACCAATAGTTACTGTTTGATGAGTTTCATTCCTTCCATTTGCTTCTGTGTTGCACCCCATTTTCTCACTGATGTTGTTTGGCTTGATTTCTCTGTCTTTGTTGTTTGCAGCAAACTTCCTTCTGTTGGGTGGAGTTCTGGATGATTTGCAGACTCTTGCAATGTGCCCTCTTTTTTCACATAGGAGGCAAATGGTGTCCAGGAACTTGCATTCAGTGCGGGGGTGGTTCCCCACAACCTATGCAGTGGAAATCACGCCCCTTCCTTCTCAGATCGTTTCGTTTCCGCTCCATTCTGAGTCTATTAATTCCTTCTTCTTCTTCACTGTGTTCTGACTCAGATTCCAGTTCATTAAAATGAGTTGTGGTGGTCTTCTCCCCCTCAGAATGGCCCGTAGTCTTGTTTATCTTTCTCATGGCTGCTGCTGAGAATTTGATGGCCTCTGCTGAAGACACTTATTCTATGGCTTCTTTCAGCATGATCTTGGGTTTCATCAGTAATTTGCTCTGCAAAACCTTGTCTTTAAGGCCCAATACAAAATGATCGGGCATGGCCTCCTCTAAACTACTGAATTCACACGCACCCCCAATGTCTCTTAAACTTGCCACGAAGTCATTTACGCTTTCGTCTTCCCCCTGATCACAGCGATAAAACTCGTGTCCCTTAATGAGGCACGATACTTGGGGCGCGTAGTGTGCCGTTAAAAGCCTCTCCAGATCAGGCCATGCCATTACCTTCATGTCTGCTGCACCAGCTAATGCCTTCGCCATCTTGAAAACTGCCGGACCGCAATACATGAGAAAGACCGCCCTCTTCCGCTGCTCAGAAATGGCAGCCAGATCGTTTCCTTCCAGATACATCTGAAACCGATCTGCATACGACTCCCAGTCTTCATTCTTCGGGTCGAATGGGGCTGGGGGGGTGTTCAGTGCAGCCATCTCACTCTTCTCTGTTCCGCATTGCCTTCTCTTCAGGGAGATCCCACCTTCGTCGCCAGTGTTAAGTTTGCATAGAGAGGCAGGACGCAGAGTGCTACAGCTCAAAGTTTATTGTAACTTCAGCTCAGAACGGACCCAACTGGCTCAGCCATGGCAGCTATTTATAGCCGGCTGCCGCGGCTGCCAGCCAATCAGAGTGCAGGGTTTTCCCGCACTTTTACAACCAATGAATTCAAACACTTTACAATACAACCAGTCATTTTAAACTCTGCATACATAACACATCCTATCCCCCTCCCTTTTTAACTTTCACATTAATCCTCTGATCAACCTCTTACAGAACCCTGATTTACATTCCCCAAACGTAGCACAACGTAAAATCCCAATTCTCCTATATGCCGATGCTGCTGCTATAATTTCACAAACTCCAATAGGTCTGAAGAGAGCAGTCACGGCAACACTTCAATTTTGTAAACAGAATAACCTGGTCCTTAACTTTGATATATCAAAAGTTTTAATTTTTGCTAAAAGACCTAGACAATACTCCTGGAAAATAGAAGGGTATAGTCTAGAACAGGTCAGGACATTCAGATATCTTGGAGTAGTTTCCCACTCACAAGGGACATGGAGGGCACACCTGGATCACACACTGCAAGCAACCTATAGGTCCTCAAATGTAATTAAACACAATTAGTACCTGCCACCTTAAAACTTTTTGAGGCCAAACCATTGGCACAAATCCTATATGGGGCGCAAACAGGAATCCTTGCAAAAAAAGACTTGCTAGAACCTATACAAACCACATTCCTGTGAGCCATCTTAGCTGCACCCAAAGGAACTCCAAATGCCCAAGTAAGAATCAAGACAGGCATGCCTCAAATTCAGGTAAGACCCTGGAAGATGATGATCATTCATTGGCTAAAAATGCATTTCTTCCCAGAGGGACTGACCCCTCTAGTACTGATTGATAACTACCCCTCCCCCTGGAAGCAGGCAATAGACCACAAGCTGGGTTCCTATTGACTCTCACCAGTATTCTTAATGTCCCTAGGCTTTGACCAAGCAAAGCAAGTAGTAATCAATAGAATGAAGGACATGGAGTTCCAAGAAGAATTAAATAGGTTGGCTAGCCACAGCAGGGACAGAATCAAACAGGAAGTGTGGGAAACGGCAAGATATCTGAATGATCTGACCTTCCCAAAACAAAGAATAGCTTTCTTCAGAGCCAGATTTAACACTCTCCCATCAGCACTCCTTCAGGGCAGGTATAAGAAAACACCAATAGCAGAATGGGTATGTATATGTGGTAAAGGAGAAGTTGAAGATATCTCACATGTTTTATTGTACTGTGAGCTATACAGAGTTTATAGGTCATTGTATATTCTCCCCTTACTAGAGAGATTGCCAGGGAGGGCAGACAATATTTATGTAGACTTTCTCCTCCAGGATTCAAACCCAGCTATTAAGTGTGCAGTGGCAAAATTCTTTGTTGCTGCAATGTCTACTAGAAAAAAATTGGTTACAGAATGATAGCTGTCAATTTGTGACAATTTTTGGAGATAGAACAAACTTTGGAAAATGATATTTACACACATACTTATTGGCTCTCCACTCATGTAAACCAGGGAGTGCCTCTAACTGTTTGAGAACATGTATTTTCTTAACAGATGTTTTTATCCACTATTAATGTATCCACTATTAATGTGTCAGTATTTTTATGTATATTGTAAATAGTGATGTCTATTGCTGGTCTAAGACCATAATAAAGTTATATTCATTCATTCATTCATTCATTCATTCATTCATTCATTCATTCATTCACATGGAACTGCAACACCGGCAATTTTTGGTGTTTCACATTATGCCCATGTAACATGAATGCTCTGAGAGCTGCAGTGGTTCCCAGTAGGCTTCTGGGTACAAATTAAGGTCCTGGTCATCACCTATAAAGCCCACCATGGCATAGGGCCAGGCTAGTTGCAGAGCTTCCTTTCTGTCATTGTGTCTCCCTACTCCATCAGATATAGTAGAGAGGGCATACTCCAGGTCCTGTCTATTAAACAATATCATCCAGTTGAACCTCTGGTCATACCTTCTCAGTGGCAGCACCTGCCTTATGGAACATCATGTCCCTGGAGATTTGGGATGGTTGCCTTTCACAAGACTTTGAAGACCTGGTTGTTCAGGCATTTGGGTCAGGGGGTCAATGAGCTTTGCTGCTGTTGGAAGTAAGTGGTTAATGGTTAATGTCTTTCAACATTGATGTCAGGGGTTTGTTTACCTATTTACTTGTTCAATTTGTATGGCTGCCCATCTCAGCAAGGGTGGTAAACAAAAAATAAACTAAAAACAAATTTCCATCATAAACCCAAACTTTAAAATTAAAAAGCCAAGGAATCAAACAAGTTTGATGGAGTGTTTCCTTTCTTGTAAGCTGGGCAGAGTCATTTCTGCACGATAAACAACTCCTCCTTTCTTCCATGTTTATTTCCAAATTATATATTAAAAAAATAACATAAATTTTGAAGAAATGTTTTCTTTTAGAAGTCAGTAAAAAGACTAAACAAGGAGCTTTCAGAAAAGTGAATGCAGTTAAGGATAAAAGTGATGAAATTATTTAGGATGAAGTGAACTGAGGAAATGCTATATGAAATGCTTTAGATATTTATATGGGAATATAATGATATGTTTAAAATTAGGATTAAAATGATTATATCTTCCTCTGCTGGTTGGATTCTTCCTTGTAATGTACTGAATGACTCCCGCATCCTCCTGATTGATAGGAGGTGTTTGATCAAATGCTTGATGGCTGTTCAGCCTATTTTTGGCATTAAGAAAGTTTTGGGTTTGTTTGGTATTTGGTTTTCCCCGCTTCTTTTTGTGGAAATGGTAGAAGTTGAAGGTGCCTTCTTGCATTTGTTGGTCATTTGTGGGATTTGTGGGATCATCTGCTGTTTGGCACTTCAAAACTCTCATGCAATTTTCCAGGGTTTAATTTTCTGCTACAGCAAAAGTAGAAGTGCCATTAAATATCATTTACTGACACAACACCTGTGGAGTTGAGAGCCAAATCAAAAGGATAGAGTAGGAAATAAATTCAAATGTACCACAGGAAAGTTATAAGGGATCAAAGGGTGATAGCCAGAAGCTGTGGCCATTTCCTTCAGGTTTTCTACCCCTTCTAGAAAAAAAATATTGCTACTGTGAACTGCATAGCAAATTCATTTCACATAGCCTAGAAAGCATTTTACTTATTACCATAGATGATTGCATTGCTAATTTAATACCATAGGATGCAGACTAATTATGCAGCTTCTTTGATTTTCTGAATAACAGTGGCAAACCTAGTTTTATACTGACCCTCAACCCCTTGCTCAGCAGAGAGTAAGTCTCTGTCTGATAAATTGGAAGTTTGATTGAAAAAAAAATATTTGGGGGGCTTTTAGGATGAATATATTCCCAAATTAGCCACATGGAACTTTGAGCCTTGTTACTGCTTTCATTTTTAAAATAATTTTTGGCTCTGGTATACATTACCTCAAACCAAGCCGGCAACATGTGTTTTCCAGTTTAACTGATATTTTCCAGCATTAACTTATAATAACCACATGGATGACTTTTTATATTGGCAGAGTTTCTGTTAACTATTTAATTTAATGAACAGAATTTAGTTGAAACTACAGATGGACACCTGCCCAATGAAGTGGGCAAATATATTTTCAGTTTCCACAATTTGAAATCAGTATGTTGCTCTTGTTTCCAAACATTCACATTTACTGTCTGCTATTTTTGTATTTGAATTTTTTTTGAAAGAACTAAAATAATATAAAGTTTACAAGTGAAAAGAAAATACACTGCCCATTGTTGTCCTGATGTGAGAAGAAAAAGATGCAAGGAAGTAATTTAATACCATAGGATGCAGACTAATTATGCAGCTTCTTTGATTTAAATGGGTGGCACAGAAATGCAAATACAGTATAGAATTTTAAGGGGTTTATATGGAAACACACAGAATCTGTTTCACAGCCAAGCCTGGATGTGCACTCTGGGACCACTGTTTCCCTTATATAATACAAGTGTCAAATGCCTGGAGTCAAACCTAAATGTCTTTTACCTACAATGAAGCTCTCTTTCATAATCATTGAATAATAAGTTGCAGCATTGCCTGGGAAATTAGTGTCTGTAAGACTAACTTTATCCATCCGCCTTAACTACTGGATTCTTCTCAGCACAAAGTAGTACAGGTACTCCTCAACTTATCACCACAAATGAACCCAAAATTTATGCTGTTATGAGAAAAATTTGTTAAGTGAATTTTGTCCCATTTTGCGAATTTTTTTTGGACACACTTGTTAAGTGAAACACTGCAGTTATTAAAAGAGTAACACAGTTGTTAAGTGAATCTGGTTTCCCCATTGACTTTGCTTGTCAGACAAGTAAAAGGGGATTACATGACTGGGATTCTGCAACCGTCATAAATGTGAGTCAGTTGTCAAACATCCAAATATAAATCATTTGACCATAGGGATGCTACAATGGTCACTAAATGAACTGTTGTAAGCCGAGGACTATCTGTACAACTTAAACGGCTTCCTGTTCCAGTTGAGGCTTGCTTAAGAATCAAGGACCTCTCAAACTCTTCTGCACTCCTGAATCAGTTAGCTTTCCTTTAATTCTCACTTGCTTTTTGATCCTGACTTTCAGCTTTATCTCATACATCCTGGTTCTTAGCTCATCCCAAGGTACTAGCCAATATCATAGCCTTGATGCAGTGTTAAGTAAAAGTTAAAAGATTTATTGCATCTGAAGAAAAACCAAAGTACAGAACAATGAAACATAAGCACTCTTTATCATTTCAAATTGGTACATGGAGAGAGTTACAAGGATTTATGTTGTAATAAACATGGGAAGGTTGCTGAATAACCTATGCCATTGTCCTTTATGTGAAAAAAAAATTAAACATATGTCCTTGGGGAAATGAACAGATTGGTTATACCAAAGGAGTATTTCGTGGAATAGCACAGTCTTGAAAAACAATAAGGAACATTCATGCATGCAAATAACTTCCTCTGATAACAGATTCTGGTTTACTGGGGAAGCATATTGATTGTATAAACTGCCACCTAATAGATCTATTCCCACTGCAATCTCATTGTCAATGCTGCTGCCCCATTAATTGAAGCAACCTTGGGAGTAACGATATGCTGACCTTTTTTTTTATACGAACTATGTTGAACAGGATTATGTTAAAATGTCTTTGTCAGGATGGATTTGTACAGTACTTATTTCACTGAAGGAAAATGCAAACTAAATTCTGGTTGGAAATAAACCTGGTGCTTGCCACATGTTTTGGACTACAGCTTCAATAAGGCCCGCCCAGCATGGCCTTTGAACAGGGATTATAGGATGGCAAAACATCTGGAGGGCACTTGAATGCCATAACTTATAATATATTGCTTAAAATAAGCATTTTTGCAAATGTTAGCAAGCAGGAAGAATCTGAGAGCTAGCTGCTTCTCTGGAAAGTAAAGAAATTGTGAAAACTGCCCTATCACCATTGGGGGGGGAGTAGGGAATAGGAAGAATGCTGTGGGATTAAATGTGCCAAATAGTGCAATGATACAAGAATGAGAGACTTTGGCTACTTCAGCAGGTTCTGACCAGTTCTGGAGAACCAGTAGTGGAAATTTTGAGTAGTTCGGACAACCGGCAAATACCATCTCTTACTGGAGATTTCACAGTATCCTTCCTCTGCCACACCCACCAAGCCATGCTCACAGAACCGGCAGTAAAATTTTTGAATCCAACCACTGTTCCTTGTCCTCAAAAGGGGAGAAATTGTTTTTCACTTAAGTAAAAAATGATGTTGAGAATTCAAAAGTCATTTGCTGCTCCATTATGTATTTGTCCATGTGCATTGTTCCTGAGAATTCTTTTGAAAGATTGATAGGGCAGGTCATTAATTTTATTCAGACCACTATTTTATTATGATTTAATTTACATCTTCCACAATAATGAGCAAAATAAAACATTCTGGATTGGACTGCATACTTCTCTAACTGCATGGTGTAATTACAAATAAAAAGCACCAAGAATTAAATATCTGTTTAGAGGTATCTTTAAATTCAACTTTTTGCACACTTACTTATGAAAATTATGCAAACTTTATAAGGACCATAGACATTTTAACAGGGAGGAAAGTAAATATATTAATTTTTTCCACTTGTATATGCTTAGTGCTATAAGACTAGAAATCCCATTACTGTGCACAAATAGTAGAGATGTATATATCAAAGTTGATAGTAAATTATAAAATACCAGGAATGTGTTGCTGGAGTCGAACTAACTGATCTTTCCAAAGTTTGTGTAAATTTACAATATTGCAGAAAGGCCAACATTTTTTCATATTATACAAATTCTGTATTTAAAAATACTCACTGGACACAAGAAGAACATAAATTAACAAACAAGAAGCCAGAAGGGGAATTTTTGATTATATTACAGTATATAGCATGCTTTGTCTGTTCAACACTTCCTATGGAAACTAATCCCAGGCTGGCAATTTCATTTTGTATATGGACATATTTTTGCTCATTACAAATTACATAAAGATTAATTTTACTCTTACCAAGATTACCAGATCTTGCACATTCTTCAGGAACATATTTACTGGAGAAGACAAAGACAATTCAGAAGAATATCAAGCCATTGTTATTTCCCTAAAAGCTTAATAATCAAAGGTGCTGAGCAGTGGTGGGATTATTTTTTTTTACGGTTCTGTGGGTGTGGCTTGGTGGGCATGGCAAGGGAAGGATGCTGTAAAATCTCCAGCCAGAGGTGGGATTTGCCAGTTCTCCAAACTACTCAAATTTTCTGCTAGTGGTTCTCCAGAACTGGTCTGAACCTGCTGAATACCATCTTTGGTGCTGAAATATCATCTTGTTAATAATCTCTTATTAACTCAGCCCTCAGCACAGGAAATACAAGGAAAACATACAGGAAGAACAACCTGTAATTTTTTCTGAGACCTCTTCTGCCATCTCTGGCTCATATACTCTTAACAGTCAAATGGTAAAGTAAGCTTTATTCCACATTTTCTCTATCTTCCTTTTACACTCAATATTGGAGATTTGTGCCTTAGAATCATCATTTCTACTTGATCACATTTTCTCTAGAAAAAACGGTCACAATGTTTTTCTTTGGACTTTTCAAAAACAGATGAATAAAGTAGGTTTCAAAGCAAGACAGACAGCAAAGGGAAAAAGGTTTGCTAATGAGCTTGAAATTCACAAAACACAGAAGAAAATATGGCTTTAATACACAATGTGACCCTTTATACGACTTGAAATTACTCTTCAAAAATCATTCTGGCTCAGCTTCAGAGCACAATGTATTGTGGGATACCACAGGCTGACTTTGAGTAGTGGGTTGGTATTGCAGGAATTTTTTAATTTCCTGTAAGTTATAACAAATTCCCTTTCCAGTTGGTCCTTCAAAAGGATGCTGCTACAATCCTTCAGAATAGTGTGTAGGCCAGTTCAGCTTCACACATGCATAGATGTAAATCTAAATAAAGTAAAACATAAAATATGTAATTATGCATGTATTAAATCAAAATGTGAAAGTCTGTATAACATCACTTTAAAACATACCTTTCAAAAAGCAATCTTGAATGAAAAAGTATTTGGTTGCAATCGTTACATTCTCCAAGATAATTTTTTTTTTACAATAAAGACTTCTTTTTGAATTGTTACAGGTAGATTTTTGGTTGATATCTCAAATATCTTTTTCCCAAGAAATCAGGAGACTGCATATTATTTGTTTTTTTTAAATTATACATTGAAATTCAACTAGTACAAGTTTTTTTTATCATAATTACATTATAATTTTATGTCTAACATCTTATAAGGAACTCATCAAAATACAGTATTTGAGTTAGTGCCCTTCTTATTAAAGTTAAGGTTATTTGGTAATGTTAATATTAACATGAAGACTATCTCAGCTAAGATCAGAAGTAGGTTATTTAGGATTCAGGGATTCCATGTACCTCCAAGATCCTATCTTGATTTCCAGGCTTTCCTTTACAACTGATGAAATTAAGGATCATGTTTCTTTCATTCATTCATTCATTCATTCATTCATTCATTCATTCATTCATTCTAATAGTCATATACTGCTAAGGTTAAGCTGACTTCAGTTATACATTCAATAAAACCAAAATAAGTCTAAACATTCCTCAGACCATTCCATAAAACCTTCATCAATAATATCCATTATTATTATTTAAAAAATAAAAGTTAGTGTAAATTCCCATCAAAAAGAAGATGAAGCAGATAATCCCGCATAATTCAGTTGCCTAAAAATAATAAAGAAAGGATGGTCTACATCTTCAGGCTATTGCACAAAAATGGGGTAGCCTCAGAAATGATCTGCATTCCGATTCTTACTGCACAGGTCTCTCATTCCATTATGAATTTAACTCACAGAAAAGTGAAGGGTAGAAACCTGAATATAACTGGAAGTCAATACAGGTGAGATTTTATAACTTTAAACAATAATCCCAAACTGAATTGTATTGACCTATTGGAAATCAACACAGAAGCTGAAAAAACAGTACCATATGGTTGAAAGGGCTCTCACCAGCACATGAACTGCCTCATTTTGTACCAACTTAGAACACATTGCAGTAATCCAGTCTTGAGGTACCTAAGGCATGAATTACTGATGCAAAACCATCTTCTAAGTAAAAATGGGCACATTCACTGAAGCTGGGCAAATGTTCTCCAGGACACAAAGTAGCTGTGAATCCAAGAAGGTGAGCATAAATCTACTAAGCAGAAATTGGATGTAGATCTTCCTCATAGTTTATTTACATACTGTATGTTCAAAATAAGGAAACATTCAAGCAAAATGTTACACCAATAACCCTTAATATGGAATATGAAAAATATTTTAAACCACAATAAAAATAAAAAACCTAGTAACTATTTGCAGGGTGTTCTTCATAAAAGAAGTAGTCCAGCTAAATTACTAAGTGTTCATTTTTATATTGTAATGCAGCATGGATATGAATCTCTGATAGAATTGCAAAGACATAGTGAAAAGCTCATTATAGTTTTATACTCTTAAAAATGTATTTTAAAATAACTATGATTTTATTTTTCATAGGTAGAGAAAGAACTAAAACTGAAACAGGGGCAACATTTTAATAACTGAGCTATAGTATATTGTGTTAGTGTTACCGCAGATGGATTAACATATCTGTAATAATTTGGAGGGTTACTTGATTATCCTGGCCTGTGAGCCTTACAGTTACTGTAATGAGTTCATTTGTATAACTTAAATTACTTATTTCTATTTATTGATTCTATTTCATCATAATTAGATAATGACCTAGTGGGGGTGTATTATAAATAATTTTGTTTTCTTGTTCTTGGACAGCAAATGGACACAAAGTACAATGGACAGTCTTTTCTTACTAAAAAGAAAGTAAGAAAAGGACAATATCATTTTATGATCTTCATAAATCATTGCTTTTATTTGTTTATTTTAAAGCTAATATAAACATTTTAAAAATTGAGAAATGTACTTAACTGGTACAATTGGAATTTGAAGAATTTTGACAAAATATACTGAATAAAGCTGCAGCAGGTGGCAGCAGCTGGCTGACCTTGGCAAACCTCAAAAGCTAGGTAAACTCAGGTGTGGTTAGCATTTGGATGATAATACTAATGCTACTTCAACGTAGCATGTACTTTCTATGTAAAATGATTTTCTTTTCTATCCAACTCTCCTTGATTTTTTTCTAGATTTCCCATGAAGCTGATCTTGAGCTTCATTACAGAAGATGGCCAAGAATGCATCTTTCCATCTTTCCATCTCTCTAAATAGTTGCCCACCTTCCCAACCTGAAAAGGCCCCATTGGATACATTTTATCATAATTGATAGGTGAGACACATCTGGGGACAGAAACGAAGAATGATGAGACATGACATTCATAGATAACTTACCTGTAAATAAATATCAGAATGACAGCCTGTTTCTTAGAATTGCATCAAAAATTTCTTTTTTTGTCAAAAATTGTCAAAAATTCTTCAGTGTTTTTGTTACTGTCATAGCTACTGCCCTGGAAATATTTGTTCTTATGATGCAAGAACTGCTGTGAAGAGTATGGTGTGTTGTTATGTACAATATACAAGAATGGCAGCAATAAAAAATTTGAAAGTGCATCAGTGATAGCATGAGTATATGGATTAACACAAAGAACTGGCTATTGAATTTTGAGAAGTAATAAAGAGAGCATGAGGACAAGAAGGAATAGCAGAGATCTGCCATGGATGTAAAATGGGTAGATTGAGTGAGAAGAAAACCATGCCTTTCGTTGAGTTCTAAATGATATAATCAATTCCAATATTCTTCAGTATCTGCTCATATGTTACCACAAGGTTTCTAAAAGAATAAGACAACTGATTCCCTCAAAGATGACGGACAAATGAAAATGAAAATTGTCCTGATGGGCCTGCAGTAATGTAGTATGTCTCTTCTACTTTCCTAATTTTGCCCATGAAAACAAAAGTTTTTATAACTCATATGCTTTGAACATATTATCATCATGAAATAAATCGAGTAACATTTTGGACAGAACATTTAAGATGCTACCTTGGATATGCAAACCAATATGCCAAGCGATGCCAGAACGTTCACAATCATAAATGACTTTACAATCTAGGGCTGTAATTATAAATGGGGGATCAGCTTTCCTTAGCTTTCTTGAGAAGAGCTAAAAAAGGACAAATGGCCTGAGGCCAAAGTTGAAGTGCAGATGTTAAAGGCAAATAAAATCGAAAGTTGAAGCATGACCAATTGAATGCCTCTCCTAAGTTGTACATGGGATATCCACTTCCAAATTGTTCAGAGAATATTTGTAATTTGGCCTCTGCCCATACCAACATTTCCCCACTCTCTTTTGATCTTTCAGTAGAAGAAGTCGGTAACTACCATTTTCTCACTATAGTTTGAATAGATGCAAGTTCTGCTCCGATTAGTGCAGACACACAGGTGATAGATGCTGAATGCCCATTTATTTGATGTTTAAACCCATGTGATCTCTGTCAAAATAAAATATGGTTTTTTTGTATGCATGAGCAACAAATAAGGCAAAAGACAGCTTTCAAAGTGCCAGAGTTCCCAGTGGACAATTGTTTGCTCGTTTCAATTTACACAGTTGGCTGTCATGTCCCAAGAAAATGCCTTAGGACTCAAAGGCATGGAAAGTCAATTATCATCTCATTCCAAATAACATCATTTCCTTTTGCTCTGGGCTAAATTGGAGGTATGTTAATATAACAATGCTAGGAAATCAGCATTGCTTCTCTTGGCACAACATTTAACCTGTGTAGAGATGCCAAATGTACTGCAACAGTAAAAGCAGTTTTCTTGAAGGATCAGGGAGTTGTAAGACACAGACACTAATGTTCTCTCATTTTTCAGGAATCAAAAATAAAACATAGCTGGTGGCAGAAATATCATCTTTAAGGTTCAGATGAAAATTGTACTTGCTATTGAATGAAAAAGAACAGATAAATTATTTTGAACAGCAAACTTTTATGGCAAATAATTAAATTCAGAAAAGACATAAAAAGGTTAGATTGTCTTTGATTTCACTTTATTTTTCTTCATTAAAAAATCACTTTCTCATACTCCTCTCAATATTTATTTATCATTAATTCATTTTATACCATTTCTGTGCAATCTACAACCTAGCATCTGTACATATGTATTGTGATCCTTTCCACCAACTGATTTTGGTGGTGGCATAGGAGGATGGAACACCTTCCTATGAAAATCTGCAGTTGCTGTTCTGTACAGTTTATGTGTAAAATGTTGGTGTTTTTCAATGAAACTGACAAAAATATATTTCTAAATAATATGCTGTATGCATGCATTTTTCAGCTGAAATATAATCTATTAAACAGTTTATTTAAATACAGATTAGTCAGATTATACGCAGGTGCAGTTTCAGCAAATATGATTTTTTTTGTAATGCTCATGAATTTGTATTAACTTTGATACTTTTCTCTAGCCAAGAATAATAGAAAACATTTCTGCCACATATTCCATGGTGATCAGGGACTTTTGCTGTTCAGGAATCCATAAGTTATTTCAAATAAATAACCTTTATTAAACAAAAATAGTATGGCCCTGATCTTGCCGAAAGCTGTCTATCTTGTCCAATCTCCCTGTTTTCCACAATGGCATCAGATATACCAGTGGATGTTCCACATGGGAGATAAACAGACAATAGCCTTCATTACTGTACCTCCTCTATATTCTGTGTAGCACTATACAAAGGTTCTTATAAGGCCCATTTTTCTTGGAAAGTATCCCAAATTCCAGGTGAGAATATTTTATTTAAGTGTTAGTCAACATTTAGATCTTTCATTCCCATTGTTTTCTTTAGAGGAAGAAAGAAAGGAAGAAAGAAAAACCTTTGCACAAAAGTGGGCAAAATAATAGATACTAGCCAATATAATATATTTAAAGGATTAACAACAATTGCAAGGGAGTAATCTGACTGTGATTTCATTATCACCGAGGATACTTGCACATGCTGTGTTCATAAATTTGATAATGCTTGGTTTATGAGTTTGATTACTGAGCTAAATTACAGCTCATGCTCATTATCTCAATTAATGCATGCTTTACCACTGTGCTGAAAATAACAAAACTCACAATCAAATGTTAATCAAATAAACTTCACATAACCACTACTACATCTGAAGACACAATAAGAATGGAGAACAAATAAATATAGATATTTATCTTAACTACAGAAGTAATTTTCTAAATTAAATGTGTTCCAATGAGGACAAAATAATCTACTTAGATTATAATATACTGATAATTGTGAATAGCATGATAAAAGTTTTTTTATACTTGCATGTATTTTCGGTTTTGGAAGCATTTGTATACCATCTCCCAATCTAAGTCAGAAATTTGCATGGATAGAGACAGTATCAAGCATTTAATCTCATACTGTATTATGACCATTAGATTTCAGAATTCCTATTGTGGGGTATAACTTGCATAGCAATATTATATAAACAAGATTGCTTTAAATCAAATTTCCTCAGTCTGTGATCTCAAATTGGGTTGAACTGATCATGCTAGATGGGAATTACAGAGTTTGAACTCAGTTTGGGAATGATTTGATAGCTTACAGTTCTTTAGTAGCTGACTATTCAACTGCTATTCAGCTGACTGCTTAACTACTTTAATTATTCTCTTAGTACACTTATATGAACTTATCTTAAAGCAGTATGAGCAGAAGTTTGGATAACAACTAACGGGCTTGTGTGAATTTCCATCACTCTCAGTAGGAATGAGGAGAAAGTCATACTTTGTCCCAAACAATGTAAATCACTCTACCTTGCATTTCCTTACCGCTGAAACAAATGTGGATTTTTCTTTGTTCTAGCATTATGCCATTACTTCACTTCAAAGTCTGCTAAAAATTTCTCCTCAAAATTCCATCATTTTCATTCAATTTTAGAGCAGAAGTTTTTTTCTTGAAAAAGAAAATGTTTTCAGGGGAGCAACAGAAAACAATTTTTTTCCCTAAATTCTTCTGAGTAGGATATAAGATTTTTGTTTTAGTTGAGAGTTCAATATGAAGTGGTCAAGAGAGAATATATGAATGTAGTGTCTTCCATTCTACAATACTGTGTCAAGTGGCTTGTTTTTTTAGTTTCTCATTCTTTAGTTAAAATCCCAGGAATGAATTCCCCATAGATGTTTTTCAAAAACCAGGACTAGCCAAGGAGGCTATGGAGTGTTACGCAACTGAGGTTTAGAATTAAAAATAAAAGATTAATCAGTTCTGTGGCACAAAAAAACACGCAGTATATTAGAGAACAAATTTTAACACAGTATTAATTTCAGATATATGTTGAATAGCTTAACTGGAAGTGCTGCAAGAAGGATGTTACATCATGGACAGCACTTTGATAGCTACTGGAAGTACAAGGGATAATTTAGCCTGAGAGAATCAATAGTTAGAAATGTCTCATGTCAGCGCCTGACACTGAAGGCATTTAAGTATTACCTGCAGTTGTATAACCCACTCATCTATTTTCCCTTCTGTCTTTCAAAAAACAGCATGTACTCTATGGTATATCCCTCTTTCTCTTCAATTGCAGAACATGTCAAACATTGCAGCTAACAGACAATTTATCTCTGTCCTTGACAGATATTTGGCCATTAGCATCTACAGCCCTGCAGGTACCTCAGATCCCCCTTTTTTGGAGGGGGGGAAGAGTCCTGGTTGATCAGAAGCTTTGTAATCTTTGCTTTTGCTGCCTCTAGGTCTCCGAAATATTGGTTTCTATAACTGATCTCAGTTGTCAGCAACACTACCATTAACAAAGATGGCAGAGGATTCCTACTTTAAGTCAGGACCCTCCTTAATCTTGTTTTCAATATTGATCTTCAAAATCCTGCTGTCTGTGATTTTCTATGTACTGACCTCTTATCTTCCTTAACAACCACTCCATAACACAACAACTGAAAGATATATGGATCACTGCGTTCCTGTCAAACAGGCAACAAATAGTAAAAATAGGGAGTGCTATATCAAACCCTGCTCCAGTTAACAGCTGTGTCCCCCAAGGCAGCGTTCTAGGACCCACACTCTTTATATTCTATATAAATGACTTTTGGGATCACCTTATAAGCAATTGCGTCCTCTTTGTGGATAACGTAAAACTATTCAACACCACCGACAATGCTACTGTCTTTCAAAGCGACCTTGATTATGTGTGTGTATGATCAAACAATTGGCAACTCCAAATCTTGACCAACAAATGTTCTGTCCTACACATTGGTAAAAAAATAAGTACATCAAATACAAACTAGGCGGATATGACCTCATTGATGATCCTCACTCTGTCAAGGACCTTGGAGTTCTCATATCAAATGACCTAAGCGCCAGAGCTCACTGTAACAGCATTGCTAAAAAGGCATTAAGAGTTGTAAATCTAATCTTACAAAGCTTCTGCTCCGGAAATATCGAATTGCTAACTAGAGCATACAAAACTTTTGCCAGACCAATACTCGAATACAGCTCATCAGTCTGGAATCCACACTGCATATCAGACATTAATACAATCGAGCGGGTCCAGAAGTATTTCACAAGAAGAATACTACACTCCTCTGCTTGCAACAGAATACTTTATGTCACCAGGTTTGAGATTTTGGGCTTGGACAATCTTGAACTACGCCTCCTATGGTTAGACTTAAGCACAGCACACAAAATTATCTGCTACAATATCCTACCAATCAATGACTACTTCAGCTTCAACCACAACAATACAAGAGCACACAACAGAAACAAACTCAATGTAAACCGCTTCAAACTCGATTGCAGAAAGTACGACTTCAGCAACAGAGTGGTCAATGCCTGGAATGCACTACCTGACTCTGTTGTTACATCCTCTAACCACACTCCTTTAATCTTAAACTATCCGCTATTGAACTCATCCCATTCCTAAGAGGGATGTGCATAAGTGTACCATCGTGCCTACCATCCCTGTCCTATTGTCCCCATTTATCCGTACACATTTCCTGTATTCTTACTCATGTTTATATTTTTACCTATTTTCTTGTAAGCGATTGACAAATCAAATAAATAAATAAATAAATAAATAAATAAATAAATAAATAAATAAAAGAGTGTGAAGGAAATGCAATCTTCCGTTGGGCTAACATGTGCTTCCACTTGTCCCCATTTATTGACTTGAATCCCATTTATTGTGAAATTCAACATCAAGGATGATCCAAGTTTTCCAAAATGCTCAGTTTAATCCCTTTTATAGGATACTCTTTATTTCTTGCCTTAACATTATCTTGTCAAGAAAAGTTGTGCTGCCACTTGTGGATTTATGTTTCAGCAAGGAATCCAGAATAAGAGGGAGCATTTAAAGAGGCATATTTTAATTAATAAAAATATAACTGATCTTTTCCTTTGCCAGTGAACTTGGCATATTTAAGAAGATCTAACGATGGTGGCAAGTAGTTGGACAGGGCTGGCTAGTGTTAGTATTAATCATGGTTCTTCCATGTGATGATGATAATGATGATGATGATGTTATCCATTCAGTCATGTTCAGCTCTTGGTGATTCTATGGGCTAGGTCTCTCTATGACTTCTGATCTTGCACTATTTCTTTGAATTGTATGCTCTGGCTGGTGTCAGCTTTGATGCTGTCCAGACACCATGTTCATGGCAGCCTGGTTTCCTTTTACCACTAACTCTTCCAAGCATAATTGCTTTCTCCAGGGAATTTCCCACATGACATGACCAAAAGAGCTTTGGTGGCTCAGGCTGTAAATGCCTGCTCTTAAGATCCAGCTGTCTACAACTACTGTAGGCTCGAATCCCACCAGGCTCAAGGTTGACTCAGCCTTCCATCCTCTCGGGGTAGGTAAATTGAGGACCCAAGATTGTTGGGGGCAATTAGCTGACCTTGTAAAAATGCCGCTTAGTAATAAGCAGGCATATACAATGGAATGAAGGCTATTGCTGAGCACATTGGATTGTGCTCCAAAAATTGTAAGCCGCCCTGAGTCTTCGGAGAAGGGCGCATATAAATGTAATTAAAAAAAATGAGTGACAGTTTGGTGATTTCTCCCCATGTATTACCATCTTTATTTTCTTCAGGAATTTTAAGACATAGTACCATTATTTTGAAGCACTACGCTGGCAAGAAGTGGATAAAATATGCCTGCTGTGTTGTTCCTTGGGAATCTTCCCTTTTATTCCTGCCTACAGTTTAGAAGGAAGGTGATGCAAGAGGTAGCATATTTATAAAATATTAATAATATAACTTTTAAAAATGTGTTAATTTCCCACACATCTGCAGGTAAGCATTATTCAGGTGCCATAAAAAGTGACTTACTCTATGACACATATTTGGCAAGTAGTTTCACCTCTAATGTTTATACCTGAAACACTCTCCCCAGATGCCTACATTGAAAACACCCTAGTTGCACAACATTGTAACTAGGGAACCTATACTTAGCTTATCGCCTATGTTTGAATGAGAGCCAAAGAAGCGGGAGCAGGAACAAAAGGAACTCTACTTTGGAATTCATAATTTGATTTAAATGCCAAAGAGAATTTTATAAGAAAAGTAACAGTGTTCAGAACCTCCAGGAACAGCTTCAACTCAAGTTCTTTTCATATTGGGCAAAATCCCATGGTTTGGTTCTGGTGACTTGCCTTTTCTTTTGCCAGAAGCAACCCAGAGGAGATGTACCACACATTCTCTAACAGTTTATTTTCCTGAAAAATTGGGAAGCCCTTTGGAGGAATTATGGTGTGGCTGCAGAGGAGGCTACAATAGAGTTGGGAGAGAAGGCAGAAATCCTGTTGGAGAAGCAGATATCTGCTTATCTGGATTTAGATTCTACCCATCCTCTTTAAAAATTCATCAGGCTATTCCAACCTGTAGAAAGTGAACTGAATTCGAAATTAAAACAAACGTCTGACTAAATACCTGAAATCCACACTACTTATCTTTTGTTTACAAGCAGAGCAGGAAATTATCTAAGACTCATGAGCTGTAAATTGAAACCCCAGATTTCCTCAGATGAATTAGGTTTATCCTTCATGCAGAAAATTAGATATGATAGCTAAAGCACAAAAAGCTTTAAAGGTATTAGCCAACCTTTATAATCCAGTCAAGTCTGATCACATATTTAGACTATTTCTTACATTTGATATAGGTAGTAACATTTTTAAAAACTTCGTAAGTGGCACCATGTCGCCAATCACTTTTTTTTGAATGCAGTAGCAACTAATGACTTAAGTAGAGCTTACCCTTTCCTTTGACTGATTTAATGTGTCACACAGTGATTATGAAATGAGATAGCACTTTCTTTTCATGTGTACTTTGATATTACATAATCATTAGCATTGTTTGGGAACCACTCTCAGTCCTCAGAGAATATCGTTGGGCCACTATTTCTAACACACACCCTTTTCTTACTTCAACCTCATTTTCAGTTAACAAGCATAAAAGAGCCAGTTCATAGAGCACCAACAACAATTTCAGTTTTTGACTAACAACATCCTGCTTTTAGCTGACTTTGTCCTAGTTTGACAGCTTTCTTTTTTAAGAAGCTGAATTATTGCATTCTTTACCAAATCTAATGCATATGTAGCAAAATTTCCAATATCATTTTCTAGCTGTTTATTAAGAGAAGTCATACCCAATCTATTATTTTGTGTGATTCAGCACAAGCTTTTTCACTCAACTGTTTATTTGGTGCCTTTGTTTAAAATACAAAATTAGTTTAACAGTAATTTTAAAGGTACCCTTTTATTAATTAAAGCCTTTTTCAAGTTAACCTGTTAAAATGGATGTAAACAATCTAAACCTGTTTAAAAAGAGCAACGTGAAAGGAAAGCATATGGCAAGTCCATGTTACATTTCAATTTACTACACTTAGCTTTTTGTCAATCAATAATCTTCCACGTTTTCTGAGTATTTCTCCCTCTTTTAAATTTAGAGATAGAATCCTTAGTGACATTTAATAAATTATGTGAGGTATCAATGCACCTTAAACGTGATTATGATGTCATTAGAAAAATGTAGGTTGATCAAATCTACCTGATTTTAATTACTTGCATTTTAATTCTCAGCTTTACAAGGGTAAGGTATCATTTTCTTTTCCAAATAAACATATTATTTATTAATCTTATTAATCACTTTGACTAAAAGTGACTCTGGGGGAATGTACTAAAGCAAAAATGTAAAAAACATAAAAATAAAAAAAATCCATATATTTACAAATATTATAAAAACAAATATACAAACTGTTAAGTTTGCATGAAGAGTCAGACGCGGAGTGCTTCAGTGAAGAGTTTATTAGTGACTACAGCTCATAACGGACCCGATTTGGCTGGGCTACGGCTGCTACTTATAGCCAGCAGCTGCAGTTGCCAGCCAATCAGAGTGCAGGATTTTCCCGCACTTTTTAAACCAATCATTTCTTACATTTTACAAGAACAGTTCAAACTAAACCAATGACATTCAAACCTGCATACATAACACCCCTCCCCACTTGGTTCAGTCCATACTCAAACCCCAACCTATCTAATGTATTCTTTTAAATAGGTGGGGCTCTTACATGTACGTTGAGACCTTCGTGGTTCAGAAGTTTTAATGTTCTCACCCAGTGAGAGAGGAAATGTGTCTGTTGACATTTCCCTACTTGGGCTTCCAGTGAAAGAAGATCCTGTGATTGTTACAATCTGGTCTCTCCTCCCAACCCATCTCCAACCCAATGTCAGCACCCAAGTCAGGTAGTGATGTGGAATCTTCCACTTGTAAGGATGGATTTTGGCATTGTGACAGGTTTTGGGATGGTTCCTGTCGTAATGGCTCGTTACACATGGGGTTGATTCTTGCTTGCTGATTATCCTCATGCTCCTCCCCCTCCCCCCTAGAAAAGGCATTAGGTATGGGAACTAGAGACAAACAATTGCGATGTTCCTGAGGTAATCTGGATCTAAGCTGATCAATGTGCCTGCTCCAGAGGACTCCATCCTCTGTTGTACCCTGTAAGAATGAGGGCCTGTGATTTGAGTTATTTCAGCAGGAATCCATGAAGGTTGACCAATAAGGTTCTTAGCATAAACAGAATCACCCACACGGAACGTGCGAACTTTGCTAGTGGAATCTAGTGGTGTGTTGGGTGCGTAAGTGGGATGAAGGCAGTCAAGGGAAGACCTAAGTTTCCTACCCATCAACAACTCTGCTGGGGATAAGTAAGTTGATGGGCTAGGAGTGATGTGCTGAACACTAAGAAGTTTTTCAACTTTCTCAGTGATGTCCCCAGGACCCAATTGCTGAAGCTTTTCCTTGGTAAAACATACCATGCGTTCAGCCCGGCTGTTAGCCGAAGGGCACCCAGGGGCAGTGTGGGCATGTCTGATACCCTGTTGTGCTAGATAGGATTCAAAAAGGTTGGATGTAAATTGAGGGCCATTGTCAGAGACAAGAACATCAGGTAACCTGTGGGTTACCAAAAGCTTTTTAAGCTGCTTGATGACAACATCAGTTGTGGTGGATGCCATAGGAATGACCTCTAGCCATTTGGAATATGCATCTACTATAATAAGAAAGGTGTGCCCGCTGGTAGGGCCAGCGAAATCAATGTGAATCCTAGACCATGGGCCCCTAGGACATTCCCATTCCTGTGTGGGGGTGAGAGGTGGGGCAGGCCTGACTACCTGACAGTTGGGACAAGATGCAACCCAGTTTTCAACCATTTTGTCAATACCTGGCCACCATACATAACTCCTGGCCAATCCCTTCATCCTTACAATACCAGGATGACCCTCATGTAACATTTCCAAAACCTCTTTTTGCGGTTTTGCAGGAAAAACCACCCTGTTACCCCACAAAATACATCCTCTTAATACAGATAATTCAGTTTGCCTGGATTTAAAAGGTTGGGCAAGTTGAGGAAGATCTTGAAAAGGCCAACCTTTCTTAATCCAGCCTATAACAGGAGCCAATAACGTGTCTTTGGCAGTCTCTCTGGCAATTTCAGCAGCGTGTACTGGAAGCTTGGCAACAGTTTCTAGGAAAAAGGTGTGCGCCTCAGGTTCAAAGTCCTCAGTGTGAAACGGAAGTGGGCAGCGACTCAAAGCATCAGCATGGCCAATGTCTTTGCCAGGCTTGTGGATGAGCTTGTATGAATAAGCAGCAAGAAATTCAGTCCACCTCAGAATTCTTGATGACAGGATAGTGGGTGTAGGTTTGTCTCCTGCCACAATGCCTAACAAAAGTTTGTGATCTGTGACAATGGTAAATGTTCTCCCATATAGATACTCATGGAATTTCTTGACAGCTGCAACAATTGCCAATGCTTCTTTGTCCAATTGGCTGTAATTCCTCTCTGCTTTGGTCAAAGAGCGAGAGTAAAATGCAATAGGGGCTTCCCTCCCACTGGGAAGCCTGTGGCTCAACCCCCCCCCTCCAAAAGGGGATGCATCACAAGTCAGTACAACAGGCAAATTCTCAGAGAACTGTATCAGTACAGCATCAGACGTGATTAGTCTTTTAATACTGTTAAATGCTGATTGTTCCTTCCTCCCCCAGACCCAAACAGACTTTTTGTCAAGTAATCTGTGCAATGGTTCTGCAATGGTTGCCTTTTGAGGTAGGAACATGTGATAAAAGTTAATAAGTCCAAGGAAGGCTTGCAAATCTGTTTTGCATTTTGGTCTAGGGGCTTCTTTGATTGCTTGAACCTTGGCATCGTAGGGTGGATGCCATGCTTGTCAATCATATAGCCCAGGAACTCAACCTTGTCAGTTCTAAGAGTGCATTTTTCTTCCTTGACTTTTAACCCCGCTTTCTTGAATCTGGTAAGGACTTCTCTGAGTCTCTCTTGTAATTGAGTGTCATTTTCAGCAGAGATTAACACATCATCAAAGTAAGGCACTACCCCTGGCAGTCCTTGGAGCATCCTTTCCATAAGGCTTTGGAAGATGCCTGGTGCCACGCTTACTCCAAACTGTAACCTTTTACTTTTGAAGGCACCTGTATGAGTCACAATGGTTTGGGCTTCTGCAGTGGCATCATCAACTGTTAGTTGTTGATATGCCTGGGCCAGATTCAATTTGGCAAAGACTGTACCCCTGCCAAGTGAATGTAATAAATGATGCACCCCTGGAACTGGATATGCGCTCTGTTGAAGCGCATGGTTCAATGTCCCCTTATAGTCTCCACAGATTCTTACTGACCCATCAGTCTTGACAGGTGTGACTATGGGTGTCACCCATCTGGAGTGGTCAGTGAGCTCTAAAACTCCTTGAGCTATTAGTTTATCTAATTGTGCATCAATTTTTTCCTTTAATGCAAATGGGACCCTTCTGGGCTTTAAACAAATTGGTGGCACCTTGGGATCTAGGTTGAAAGTGATATTTATTTATTTATTTATTTATTTATTTATTTATTTATTTATTCGACTTGTATGCCGCCCTATTCCCTAAGGACTCAGGGCGGCGAACATTAAAACAGAGAAAAATTTACAATAAAACAGAATTAAACAACTAAACAAGCCAAATAAAGTTAAAATAAAACCCAACCCCCCCGGGTCATTCGAGGCCGGCCCGTTGGAACAACCAAGTCTTCAGGTCCCGGCGGAAGGAGCGGAGGTCAGGGGCCAAACGGAGATCCACGGGGAGCTGATTCCAAAGGGCAGGTGCTCCCACAGAGAAGGCCCTAGCCCTGGGGACCGCCAGCCTATAATATCTGACTGACGGCACCCCAAGGAGGCCCCTCCTATGAGAGCGAACAGGGCGATCGGAGAGTGATGATGATAGGGGTCCCCATATACTTGCCCAATCCTTTGCTGAAGACCTCTGGAAACTGAAGACCTCCTCCCATTCAGTGTTGCTCATGTGATTGATGCCAGTCACCTCGATGCCTAGTGGCTTGAACCACTCAAGTCCCAGCAAGCTTGGGTGATCCTTGTCCACGATGGTCAGGGGCAAGCGTTTGGTGTGGCCTTTGAACTTCATGTTGAATTCTCTTGTTCCAACTACTGGAATCTTGTTCCCTTGGTAGTCTTTAAGAGTCAGTGCTTGCTTCTGGAAATGCTTCTTCTGAATGTTTGGGAGTAGTCTGTGAATAGTGTCCCATGACACCATAGATAAATAGGAGCCTGAGTCCACTTCCATTTGGCAAGGCCTTCCTTCAATTAGTACCTTCACATGTACTTTTCTGCTTCTTAAGGGTGAAGAATGACCAATGGTGACTGTTTGATGAGTTTCATTCTTCCCATTTGCTTCTGTGTTGCCCCATTTTCTCACTGAAGTTGTTAGGCTTGAATTCTTTACCAGGAAACTTTCTTCTGTGGGGTGGAATTCTGGATGATTTGCAGACTCTTGCTAGATGACCTCTTTTTCACAACGGAGGCAGATGGTATCAAGAAACTTGCATTCAGTGCGGGGTGGCTTCCCCACAACCTCTGCAGTAAAAATCTTGCCTCTTTCTTCCCAGGTCTTTCTTTTTCCTCTCCATTCTGAGTCTATAAATTCCTTCCTCCACCTCACTACAGTGTGACTCAGAATCTATTTGCTCGCAATGAGTTGTTGTGGACTTTTCCACATCAGGATGGCTTGAGGCCCTGTTAATTTTCTTCATGGCTGCTGCTGAGGACTTGGTGGCTTCTGCTGAAGAGGCCTCTTCTATTGCTTCCTTCAGTGTGATCTTAGGTCTCATTAATAACTTGCTCTGTAATACCTTGTCTTTAAGGCCTAGAACAAATCGATCACTCATGGCTTCTTCTAAGTTATTAAATTCACATGCACCCTCAATGTCCCTTAAACTTGCCACGAAGTCATTTATGTTTTCACTTTCCCCTTGATCGTGACGGTAAAACTCGTGTCTCTTAATGAGGCACGATACTTGTGGCGCGTAATGGGCTCTTAACAGCTTTTCTAAGTTGGGCCAGTCCATTACCTTCACGTCTGCAGCTCACGCCAATGCCTTCACCATTTTGACAACTGCCGGACCGCAGTGCGTAAGAAAGACCGCCCTCTTCTGCTTCTCGGAAATGTCGGCAAGATCGTTTCCCTCCAAATACATTTGGAAACGATCCACATACGAGTCCCAGTCTTCTGCCATCAGATCGAACGGGGCTGGGGAGTGTTCAGTGCAGCCATCTCTCTCAGCTTGTTTTCCGCGTCGTCTTCTCTTCAGGAAGGATCCCACCTTCATCGCCAGTGTTAAGTTTGCATGAAGAGTCAGACGCGGAGTGCTTCAGTGAAGAGTTTATTAGTGACTACAGCTCATAATGGACCTGATTTGGCTGGGCTGCGGCTGCTACTTATAGCCAGCAGCCGCAGTTGCCAGCCAATCAGAGTGCAGGATTTTCCCGCACTTTTTAAACCAATCATTTCTGACATTTTACAAGAACAGTTCTATTGCATTTTTTACCAAATCTAATGCATACGTAGCAAAATTTCCAATATCATTTTCTAGCTGTTTATTAAGAGAAGTCATACCCAATCTATTATTTTGTGTGATTCAGCACAAGCTTTTTCACTCAACTGTTTATTTGGTGCCTTTGTTTAAAATACAAAATTAGTTTAACAGTAATTTTAAAGGTACTCTTTTATTAATTAAAGCCTTTTTCAAGTTAACCTGTTAAAATGGATGTAAACAATCTAAACCTGTTTAAAAAGAGCAACGTGAAAGGAAAGCATATGGCAAGTCCATGTTACATTTCAATTTACTACACTTAGCTTTTTGTCAATCAATAATCTTCCACGTTTTCTGAGTATTTCTCCTTCTTTTAAATTTAGAGATAGAATCCTTAGTGACATTTAATAAATTATGTGAGGTATCAATGCACCTTAAACGTGATTATGATGTCATTAGAAAAATGTAGGTTGATAAAATCTACCTGATTTTAATTACTTGCATTTTAATTCTCAGCTTTACAAGGGTAAGGTATCATTTTCTTTTCCAAATAAACATATTATTTATTAATCTTATTAATCACTTTGACTAAAAGTGACTCTGGGGGAATGTATTAAAGCAAAAATATAAAAAACATAAAAATAAAAAAAATCCATATATTTACAAATATTATAAAAACAAATATACAAACTTTATGCAAAGAGAGGATTATAAAGCCTAGAAAGTGACCCATATAGCAAGTGGGATGAATAGAATTTTACAAATTGGGTCTTCTCTGCTTTAGAACTGTATATATGGCCTGCTTGTGCTATGTGAATTGAAACTAAGCACTTGAAGGCCTGACATACAAAATTAACTAAACTGTACATGCTTTTCATAATCCACACAATATATTTTCTTTCAAAAATTTGGCCTTCTGTGTGGAATAACTCAATGTTTGCAGTAGAGAATTCCCAGTACCCTGGTTTAAGAAAAGTTTCACGTTCCTTTGAGCCTTGGAGGTCTGTAAATAGTATGCATTCTTTTGAAAAGAAATACAGCAATTTCATGAAGGACAGTGGTGCTTCTGGAAGGCAATTTGAGGATTTAATTTTCCCCTCAAAGAACAGATGCTTCGCATCACATTTTGTATGTGTGGTAATTCAACCAAAGTTTCCATTCTGTTCTTTTTCTCTAAGGAACAATTTTTCTATTCAGACTGGTCCAGAGGTGTTTTCCAGAGGCCAGTGGTTGATTATTCTAATTTTGGCTTCTATTATCTGAATCATTCAGTGTAATTGATACTTTCAGTTCAGGCCTGTGTTAAAAAGGTAATTTCATATTGTACCTAGTGTGTCTGATTAAGTAAGGAACAACATTCTGAAAGGAACTTAATTGCCTTAATCATTTAATGAGGTTAATCTCACATCCATAGAAACCTAGATTAGTATGATTTACTACAATTTTTCAGGATGATCAAATACCATCTGGATATTCAGATTATAATTCAGGATAATTAGGGTTTTCCTTCTTTGAAGACATGAATAATAAAAACTACTCCAGTTACATTCCAGGTGAAGCCACAATTTTGTCATTAGGTTATGCCATTCTGGAGAAAGGAGAAAGCTTGGTCATCAAAAAAATGAAGAACTGGGACTGCAGATGTTTTATGTTAGGTAGCAATGTGGGAAAAGATTGTGTAATTTTCATTCCTCTGACAGAACACCAATAGTTGCCATCTAGATCTGGGTAGAATTGTGCTCCAAATAGTTCCTAGGTCTAGCTGAGGAAAAAAGAGGTGGCTATAATGACCACTCTTTATAAGAGAGCAATCATTCAATAAGAAAGTATACTAAAACAATCTAAAGTATTTACTTGAAATCTATTTTTAAGTACTCATTTAAACCTAAAGTATTTATTTAAAGCACATTATTTCCAATAGTTTGGAACAGAATATGGTGGTATCTTAGTACTCAACTGCTTTGAAACGCATCTGATTTGGTACTCAGTGTATTTTGTCACAAAAATTTTGTCTGATACTCATCATTTGTTTGGTACTCAATTCACAAGTTAGAACTTGTCATTGTTGGCTGCCTTGTGACTCACTACATTATTCCTTATTGGGGAAAATTGTTTGGTATTCACCATTTTTGGTACTTATCATGCCTCCCAGAACCAATTAACAATGAATGATACCACTGTAGTATTAAAAATTCAAACCCCATGTGGAAAGAAACTTGGTACAGTCCTACAGGAAAAGGGAAGTCTATCACTGGATATTCATTTGATGATCAGCATTAATATGGTTGGCTAAAGAGACCAACCTTAGGAAGCAGAAATTCAGAATCAGCAGGCAATAATTACCACCACTTTATCTTTGCTAAAATTTAACTCTCATTTTGAAGTCTGTAGTTACAATTCTTTTGATCCTTCAGTAACTGAGAAGCCAATAGTGGTAAATCTTTATATAAAAAGAGAAATGTACACAAATTGTATCACAATAAATTGGTGTGCCTTTCAAAAATACTGGAGAGACATTCTTTCTTGATTATTTAGTTAACAATGGCACTCAGAAATACCATCTCAGGATTTTCACATTTTTCTGTGTTGACATTCCATACAAATCTGTTGGTTCAGGTATCATGAGCTGTTGTTCTGCAACATTTTTTGTCTGTGTTTGTATACATATGTGTATACACTGCACATATCTCAATGTAACAATTGCTGTCTTTCTAAATGGTGGTTTCCAAATCATATCTTACCTTACTTACATTTAAGCCTGATCTCAAGATTTACAGGAAAAAAACCTGGATTGCTCCTATTGAATGAAATAACCTGATGTAATGCTATATCTTTTCTTTGATCAAACATAGAACACACCCAGCACCTCTAATAAATGTTTATTTATGCAGGGACAATTAGTGCCTAACCAAAGAAAGATGGTTGGTGGGTTAAATTTTGCCAGCACCACTATATTGAATAATCTGTGATTGAGTCTTAAAAAAATAATCAAAGTCTACAGGTTTAAATGTTTAAGAGTCCTATGAAATAGTGGAAACTTTTTCATTAGGAGAAAATAAAGATTGGGGATTCCTCCAGAGATTAGGCTGCCAACTGCTATTCAGATGTGAGGATATTATCTTTTCACCTAATAATTAGGTTTTATGACTGACTCTGCAAACTCTCTCAAGCAAGCCAGAGATGAGAAATGAGAGTAATGTTTATCCAATTGTATTTTGTTGATTCCCCCTTTTCTCTATAATTTTTTAAGGCTTTGTGTGACATTTCAGCCAAATAAAAGTCTGCTATTTGAGTACAATATCATTTAGCGGTTCAAGCTTTCATCTATGTTTGCAATCAGGACAATAGTAATACTAAGACTGGATTCCTCAGATGTGAGTGAGTTACATCTCTCTCTTATATCTAAATTGCAACGAAATATTTCTGCTTCAGTCTAGTAACTCCTTGACGCTTAGAAACCATTAAATTGGACTATGTTTTGGATCAGATCTCCCAGGTGAACAGTCTTTGGCATTATACAACAATGTAGGTAAGGGAAGATGGGGAGGTGTCCAATGAGCTCTTGCAGACTCTTGAAAATCCAGGGGAGAGAATGTAAATCTCACACCAGGCCATACCCATACCCTTATCCACAGCAGGTCTTACTGAACTCCAGAAAGAGATAGAGCTGCTGTAGTATTCCTTACTTTCACCAAACATAATTGTTGATACTATTCCTAAGGACAAGAGTCTTATACAGTTGTGCTAACTCTGCTTTCATTACAATAGACAACAAATTTAACAATATTCTGAATATTGGTAATATCTCTTTCCTAGAGTTGACAGAAGTGAATATCTGCTGATTAAGTTAATAGTGAATGTCCCAGTCTAAGCCCTCATTTAGCTTTAGAATCAAGTTATCAGTCTTTTTCAATATAGTATGGAATAGTATATTACCTTCCAGGTGTTTTGCCATTAGCAACCAGCATGGTAGTTCCAATGAATCATGTAGGCGCCCAAGGGGAAAGTTGTATCCTTGAGAGAGATGGGCAGTCTAGAAACTGAAATATAAATAAAAGAAATAAGTAAAGTCTGAGCTAGACTGTAATAGTAAATCTGTGTTTAAAAAGTAAGTTGTAAGATTAAATGACTTAGACAACATGAACATTTTATTTCAATAGGACCTCATTTCTTAAGTGAGTATTTCTGATATGATAGTGTTAATTAATGAGAATAATGTGCAATTTGGCTCTCATTTTCAATTTATGCAAGTTTGTATATTTTTCAAGGAAAAGGGGGTACTGTCAACTCAAAAATCACACTTCCCTATGATTTTTTTAAAATCTAGTATTGCTTATAATTAAAAGATGTCATAGCAAACTGCGTCTCTGAATTGATTTCCCTGCTTAAGTTTAAAGCCACAGTGATGGTCATACTGATGAAATATTGTTTAAATGTTATAAGTGAATACAAGCACAATATATTGGTTAGCTCCCCAAAATTGTTTCCTTTGATGGGAAGAGATTTCTGAGAGAAAAAGAAACTCCTCCTGAAAGAGGGAGAAATTTTGGGATGTGATTTTATTTATTTACAATATTCAACAAAACCATATGCTCATCTGCAGTAATACAAGTTGTATATGAAAAATATGGGTATTGTCTTAGAGGATAATTGTAACAGCTATGTTTATGTTAGAACACATATTTTAATTCTAAATATGATCTATTTTTTAAAAAGAAAATTACCTTAGTTGCATTCTTATCCATACAACTGATTGGTTTTGCCTCTTTAAGATCACAGGGAAACTTCCAGCCTTGAAGAGAATATTCCAATTTCCAGGTTAATTTCTGAGGATAGTTTATAGCTAAAAAGTCTGACTTCAGACACTGGTTCACTGATCAGAAAGTACTGTAGGTCTTAAAGAGCTGAAGAGTCCAACAAGTCTTAACCCTTCCAATAGTTTACTACTCTTCTCCCTCAATTTCAGTTGGTTGGTCAACTGTATAGTGGGGTATTGAGTGTGTCAGGCTACTCTGATATTGGGACAATTTTACTAGAACAAAAATTGTTCTGTTAGACGTTGGAATTAGAGGGTTTCTTACATCAAGGGTTAGGTTTGGAGCTTTGAAATAGCCACAGTTTAGTCATTTCAGGTATGGCATCTTCAGGTTCTCCCTCTGTATCTGAAACAATTTAGTAATTGAAAAAGGCTTTGTCTTTTATTAGCTAATATAGGTAATGTCAACACATAAACAGCTAAACATTTATTGTCAAACATAACCATTTAATTGCCTAAAACATTCTTATTTTTAACCAGAACGGGATGTGATTTGCAGGAAAATTAGATCACAGTGAATAAATGAACTGAATCCATTGAAATTAGTGCAAAACTGTCCATATTATCCAACTTAAAATTAGAATCTTGTGCTTATATAATATGTATGTATGTATGTTTGTTCTGGAACAGGATCCCCGGAACAGGATGCCATCTATAAGAATGCAAGATTATTGTATGGTATAAAACATTGCAAACTACATTGAAATTAGGGAGATTATGAGCACCTTTAAATGTGATGTGTTCTTATATAAAATTGTTGTTTTGAGATTGAATATGATGAACTATGCTTATGAGCAATACTTGTAACAGATTGAGACTGATGGATGAATAATTTTTTGTGTGCGCAAAGAGAAAATTTAGTAATAAAGAATAATAATGTCTCCTTAATGTGATTCAGTGATTGTCAGGGGATGAGAATATATAAGGGATTATGTTACTGGTTTATTTTTACTGGACAGTGATATACTAGTGAAATCCAAATATATTCCAGTCTTCATTCTCATGATCTCCTCATCCTCGCAGAATGATTTTGCTATTACATCATCACTGATTGTGATCCATAACGATAGCAAACACAATCTGAGGATAGCTTTGTCAATCACTTCATGCAATCCTCTTGCTCTTTCACACTGACACTTTTTATTTTCCTTTCTCAAAAAAGCTGATGAGCTATCATTTATTGTAGTTCTAGTGCCACAGATTAAAACTGAAGCTTTGCAGATGTTTCGGATTCATGGGTCTTACCTGCCTTTCTAAGATGGACAAATACATTTTGAAACAAAAAGCAATATGGTGTGTATACAGTACTAATAATAGTTTTGGAATGTGTCCAGACAATGGTGGAAGTTTTATGGCTTCTTGAAAGGTATAATTCCACTGCCCTTATCTGCATAATTGATGCTAACATGTCAGGACATCCAAAAAGGCATTAAATCAGAGTAAGTTTCCTGGATGCTAAAACAGCTATGGATTCTGCCGATGAACTTCCTCATCATCTCCTTAAAGAAGAACATGGTATAGATACATTTCCTTCTATTAGTTTTAGTAAAGATAAAATAAACTTTGTTATGGGAACAAAAATGCAATTTTTTTGTTGCTATTGTTACATTTTACTGGCTTTTACTGGAAAATTTTGAGATGAGGTCAGATATTGCTGAACCTAGCTAAAAAGTAAGTTGAGTAAAGCAGACAGAAGCATCTGGGGAGTGAAGAATAAATCTCAAAACACCAGGAATTTTCTGAAAAATTAAAATCAATAAAGTAGAACTTTCTAGGTTCTGTTGAACAACCTCCTGAACACAAAACCAATTTGGGCAAAAAACCCCAGAGAACTTCCCATAAATCATTTCTATTTTGTGAATGAATCCCTCACAATGGTACTTCATAAAATGCATTAACTGCGAGTAGCAGTTTGTAAAAATGTCCTCTTTATTTTGTAGATATTACTATCCCATACAGTCAAATGAATTCTACAGTACATAAATATACAACTTTTTATTAAATTGACTGTTATTAGATGAACAAGCTAAAGATTATATGATACTAACTTATCAAATCCAAGCTAAGTTAGCTATACTACATTGTAGGTAAACCCACTGGAATTTGTTGAGTGTATAAGCTTCACTACAATGTATATCATGTGCTAACTACATCTCTGTTTCTTCTTTTTGTCTCCAGCTGACTCCAGCCATAATTCTGATTTAGCACACAATGTCATCTTAGCTGTAAGCATATGTTTGAATGACTCATGGCACAGAATAAATCCGAATAGAGCAAAGGAAATAGAAACAGGCACTTAAGGAAAGTGTGTGACAAAGGTATAATAATTTCCAGAAAATTAATTGATGAATATTTGAAGCAAAATTAAAACCTCACTTAAAGCTGCTGAAAAGTGGATGCTTGAGAGACATATCTTAGGTCTCATCTCAAATCCCACTCCAGGTTAGTTATAAATGAGTCCAAAGTAAATAAATATATGAATCTTTGCTTTGTTCAATGACATCTCCAGCAGAGAGATGACTGTTCATTATAAACTGTGTAGAAGGCTTCATCACTCGGCAGTTTTATAAATACTAATGACTGACATATTAAGGAAAATAGTACCTACAAAAGTGAATTCTCCTGCCATGCAAATGAGGCCCAATTCCCCACAGATAAAGATCTTTTTGATGGAGCGCATGCAAAATCTACAGCTCTTAATTCTGTCATTAGTATTCCAGGCAGACAATTGCCTAATAACAAGGAAAACTGTCTGAATTGCTGTGTCTGAAACCTAATATTGATTTGCTTAATGGTGTCAGAAAGTCAAAATTCGCAAATCTCCTGTCAATTGTTTATGAGGCAGTTAGCACAGAAAAAGATGCCCTTGCTTAATTAATAACTCAGTACTGAAATTTGATTATATGTTTATTAGGCTCTAATTCAGCCTTTGCCAAAGCACCATTACAGCAAAGTAAACTGCATTTTTAAAGCTTATTTTTAATACAAGATCTGCTGAAAGTCCATGATCTCAATTTCTGAAGGAAAATGCTGACTTTTCAGGGCAAAGCTCACACTATACTAATGCATTGACACAAAAATGTATCCTTCTAATTATGTGATTAACTGTATTCTACATAAATATAAACTCAGCAGAGCAGAAAAATCATTAAAGAACAAATCTGTGGACAGAGAAAAATGCTGGATGTTATTGTGCAGCTTTTGATTACTATATTCAGCAATAGTGTGGATTTAGAAATAAAATTTAGACCCTGGTATTTTTTCCACTCATGGATCTATTAATGGGCAAAGTGGGAATATCTCTTTACTCCCTTGGAGTTTCTAGAAGGAAAGAAATATATTCCTCAAACACAAAAGATGAAATGGATCTGTATTAATGCCATTATCCATTTTAAGAATGATTCAGTCTTGGTGATCCTTGAACTGTAGGTGTTTTCTTGAATGGATCATTATCTTTCCTTTGCTACTGTACTGTCTATTGACTTTCTCTCTGTTTTGGGTTGAATGGCTAAGTTGACAGCAGGACAAGAAAATGAATGACAAAAAAGGAAGAAGTAATGGAATTCCAGAGATTGACTTTATTGATGGGACAGCAACTTTAGGATGAAATCACTATTGTTTAATCTTTCTACCTGCCCAGAGACAGAGGGATGTGGGCACCACACCCCTTTGCCAACAAACATAATTTTTGAAGAGAGCGACTTGCCACAATTGTCCTACACAATTCTTCATACAAGTCAACGAGAGCCCATCTCCTTTTTCAAGTTCTTATACACAAGGGAACATCTTGAATGTCAATAGCATTTTGTGGCTTGTATTATTACTGTTGGCAGTGATTCATTTTTTAATGATCTATATGAGATATCTTGTTATAGGTATTGTGTCACTTTCACACATATTTCTTAGATTTCAATATACTCAGGCGAACTTTTATTGAATACTGTACACTTTAACATCTGTTTTAATTTGATTGGTCTTCATAGACAGTCCCATAATATACAAAGTATACAGATGGTAGGAACTGAATGTAAGTTGTTATTATATGAAAATTATATTTTTAGATTTTTAAATGACTATTTTAACACTTTCTAGATTTGTGGAGATTGCACAGTTTTATACCAAATATTCTAGGTATACAGGACATTGTATATTTGGAATATACCTATACCTTAACTCATTTCTTTGGAGTAAATTTAATATTTTGCCAATCAATTTCAAGGCTTTTATGAAAATATACAAGAAACTTGTTTTTGTCTTTTGTTCAGATTTTATTATTTTGAGGGATAACTATATTTAGGAAAATATCCTTCTTGGTGAAGCTGAATTTTGCAAATTGTGTAATTCAGATTAATCTGCTACTGATATACAGCTGAAGATACTTGTGAGTCAATGTGTAAAAATAAATGCTGTAAAAATTAATTTCATTACTAGACTGATATAGATTTTAAGAGGGGTGTTTATGTTAATTCCACTTAGCTATTGTAAGCAAATTGGTGATTCAGTGATTAAATGTTTATGACTCCAAGGCTGTCCTCATCTAAATAGTGACTTTCTATATGAAAATGGAGAATTTAATTTTCTTGTTTTGCAATTATATCACTAAGTATATTTCTTAATCTTTGTATTGTATTAAAAAACCATGACATTGATGATGTATCATTAGGGGGTCAATTGGAGAACTATTATTTGCTACTTTTGGTACATTTCCTGCATTTAAGATAGTCCAATTTATTTGGATAACATTGGGTAAAATATTTTTAAAAAATTGTACTGATAATCCTTTAGAACAGTCTGTTTAAAAATGGTGGTTGCTTTCTCTGTCTTTTGAATGATGTATTATGGTATGTGGTAAAAATAGGATTAACCAGTGGTGGGATTCAATTTTTTTTTATTACCGGTTCTGTGGGTGTGGCTTGGTGGGCATAGCAGGGGAAGGATACTGTAAAATCTCCAGTCAGAGCTGGTATTTGCTGGTTCTTTGAACTACTCAAAATTTCCACTTCCAGTTTTCCAGAAATGGTCAGAACCTGCTGAATACCACCTCTGCCTTCATCTAATTATTAATAACTTTTAAAATATATGAAAGTTTACAAAAAGAATAAAAATATATCAAAATAGCTGATTACTAATATATTTATTTAATATATGCCTCAGAGACATTTAGAACAGTGGTCGACAACCAGTAGTCTAGGGACCACTGGTAGTCCATGATAAAATTTTGGTGGTCCGCAGACAAATGTCACGCCCAAAGCACCCCCAGGCTGCGCTGTGGGAATAGATGGCTTGCATTGCTTGTATTGCAAACAACACGAGATAGTGAGGGGAGGAGGGAAAGGGAGGGGGAACTGGCCCCCTTGCCCCACGCACCTGGTTTGGCCACCGGGCTGCTTCTTTCTGCTTCTTTCTTCTTCTGCTTTTGGCTGCATGCAAGGAAAGCAGCCAAAGTCTTTCTTTCTCTCCCAAACTCCACTAAAAATCTCTCTCTCCCTCTAAGGATGGAGCTGGAGACAGTATCCTGCGATCCCAAATAAAGAATGATTGATCGGTAGGAAAACAGGGTGGGGAATTTTCCTGCAGACTTTTTGGGGGATTTTCCCAGGGTTTCTGGTCCCCGGGATTTAAAATTATGAGTTTGGTGGTTCCTGAGATCCAAAAGGTTGGCGACCCCTGATTTAGAATATCCTTGGATTTTGACTGTTTTAGTTTAAAAAAGCAAGAAATAGTTATTAGTTGCCAAAAATTATCAGCATGTCAAATATTATCAGTGTAGTGTTCTATACTACCAAATAAATGATTTCAACAAATCACATACATTTCGTATTATCTTAAAACAATATTAATTCATTAAACCCTAGTTTAAGATCCAGTGGATTCCTCAACAGTTGCTTAAAAAGATTGGTTACTGACCTTATATTGCAGATATACAGTAGCAAATTTAAGGATTGCTTACTTTGGTTTATTGCATTATTGCCCACATGAAATAGCTTTTAAAATACTAATGTAACATTATTATGTCACAAGAAACAAATCATTTTGCCACAGAATTAATGGTGTCATCTTGAGGACAGGGTTGATCCTAGAGATCACTTGAGACCTATGAACCACAAATTAGCAATCTTTATTCTATTATTCTTGTGACATAATAACCAGCAAGCAGCCTCCAACTGCAAAACAGGCTTAAACTATACTGTAGACATACCTTAAGTTTGCTTCTGAAGTTTGGTATTTTGAGGAATTATTAAATATGAAATAGAAATTCTATATTACCTTCCAAAGGATTTCTTTTTATATTTTCAATCTTGAAATCTTCAAAACATTTGGAAAGTATGTTTCCAATAATTCATCTTCAAGCCTTCCATGACATCATTCTCCTTCTGGTGTCATCACATGCAATCTTCAGTAAGTGATTCCTTAGCAGTACTTCTCCTCTTTCATTTAGCAACTGCAAAGTGGATTTGCCCAAAAAATGAGCATCAAAATTCAGGCTGAAATTCCTAAAATATGCTGTCTTCCTCCTGTTATATCTGTACTTATTCTCATACATAGAATTTATGTGAAAGCAATGAATTTACAGTTTGTAGAAATTAAATTTCCTTACTAGAAACATATACAGTGTATGTAAAGGAATCTGGTAGTAAATAAGATCTATGGGGGAGAGGAACCAGGTATATGTCTGTAGGGTGTCTTAATACATCAGAAGGGATAGAATCGCAGGCAACATAATCATCTGGCCCAGGCCTTGTTCAAAAATGAAGATGCAACTACAGCAAGTTTGAACAATTTTTGCCCAGACCCTTAAAAATAGGTATAAGACCTGTGTTCAGTGCTCAGTTCATTGCTGATATGTTTTTGAAGGCCAAAAGTGCTGAAAGAGTCCTATCATTTGCTTTCTATGTTCTCTAAAACTCTCACTGACTAATATTTTATGTGTTATGTTCATATGCAGGTGAAATTCGAAAAATTAGAATATCATGCAAAAGTTCATTTATTTCCATAATGCAACTTAAAAGGTGAAACTAACATATGAGATAGACTCATTACATGGAAAACAAGATAGTTCAAGCCATGATTTGTCATAATTGTGATGATTATGGCTTACAGCTCATGAAAACCCCAAATCCACAATCTCAGAAAATTAGAATATTGCATGCAATCAATAAAACAAGGATTGTACATAGAACAATATCAGACCTCTGAAAAGTATAAGCATGCATGTGTACTCAGTACTTGGTGTGGGCCCCGTTTGCAGCAATTACTGCCTCAATGCAGCATGGCATGGAAGCTATCAGCCTGTGGCACTGCTGAGGTGTTATGGAAGACCAGGATGCTTCAATAGCGGCCTTCAGCTCTTCTGCATTGTTCGGTCTCATGTCTCTCATCTTTCTCTTGGCAATGCCCCATAGATTCTCTATGGGGTTCAGGTTAGGCGAGTTTGCTGGCCAATCAAGCACAGTAATCCCATGGTCATTGAACCAGGTTTTGGTGCTTTTGGCAGTGTGGGCAGGTGCCAAATGAAGTCAGCATCCCCATAAAGCTAGTCTGTGGAGGAAGCATGAAGTGCTCCAAAATCTCCTGGTAGACGGCTGCATTGACCCTTGCCTTAATGAAGCACAGTGGACCAACACCAGCAGATGACATGGCTCCCCAAATCAACACGGACTGTGGAAACTTCACACTGGACTTCAAGCCTCTTGCAGTCTGCGCCTCTCCATTCTTCCTCCAGACTCTGGGTCCTTGTTTTCCAAATAGATGCAAAAGTTGCTCTCATCAAAAAAGAGAACTTTGGATCACTGAGCCACAGACCAGATATGTTTTTCTTTAGCCCAGGTAAGACACTTCTGATGACATTTGAAGCCCATGTCCAGGATCCATCTGTGTGTGGTGGCTCTTGATGCACTGATTCCAGCCTCAGTCCACTCCTTGTGAAAGTCCCCAACACTTTTGAATGGCCTTTTCCTGACAATCCTCTCCAGGCTGTGGTCATTCCTGCTGTTTGTGCACCTTTTTTCCCACCTTTTCTCCTTCCACATAACTTTCTATTAATGTGCTTTGATAAAGCACTTTGGGAACATCCAACTTCTTTTGCAATTACCTTTTGAGGCTTTCCCTCTTTATGGAGGATGTCAGTGATGGTTTTCTTGCACAATTGTCAGGTCATCAGTCTTTCCCATGATTGTGATTCCTACTGAACCAGACTGAGAGACTATTTAAAGGCTCAGGAACACTTTGCAGGTGTTATGGCTTAATTAGCTGATTAGAGTGGAACACTTTGAGCCTAGAATATTGCACCTTTTCACAATATTCTAATTTTCTGAGATTGTGGATTTGGGGTTTTCATGAGCTGTAAGCCATAATCATCACAATTATGACAAATCACGGCTTGACCTATCTTGTTTTGCATGTAATGAGTCTATCTCATATATTAGTTTCACCTTTTAAGTTGCATTATGGAAATAAATGAACTTTTGCACGATATTCTAATTTTTCGAGTTTCACCTGTAGATCAGAATCAATTTTTTTTTTTACAAAATAGCATTCTTTAGAGATTGACATTCTTCAGAGATTGACATTTTAAAAGACTCATTACTTCAAACTGAATCATTGAAAACTTTCATAATGTTCACTTTTAGACAGTAGAACTATTTTTGCGTGTTTTAAGCTGATCAGGACTTCTCAATTACTAGCCAAAAGCTGGAAGATATGTAACAGCACTTGCAAAAGAACTGCTATTCTGAAGCAATTCTCCTCTGCTAAGCAGAATATAGACTTAAAGATCATAATGGGGAATACAAATCATTCCTGAAATAAAGGTAAAAAAGTATTTGTAAACATATATGCTGGGTGAGACAATAGTTTACAGAGCTGGTAGTTCACCACTATCAAAACGCTGAATAAAAGAAAAATAGGAAAATCAGGAAACTAATTTTTTTGTGTTTTAAAATTACATCAGTAGTTATGTTTGATTTGCCCCCCCCAGCCGTGAATCTTTTTCAGAGTGCCCCAAAGAATTTTAAGTGTTTTTTAAAAAAATAGGCTGAACCTTTATTTTCTTCTTCTAATTTATTATGTTTGATTATGCAGCTGGAAGGGGAAGGTAGCTGCTGTTTGTAGTTAAATAACTCCTCACAATTTCTTAAAGAAGTGATCTTCAAAGCTTCAATGGGTCAGTGGCTCAAGTACAAAGGAAAGATTGATTTTCATACTCCCACTCTGTGTTCCCAAAGTTTAAAACAGACACGTTCTGCTAAATTAGTTTGTCTATGTTATTAATGGAAGAAGTTATTAAACTCCCATAAATACATGATATCTTGCTTCAAACACGGAATGCATTTGCTTTGAAAACCTTCACATTTAAAATGTAAACCAGGGAAAGAAATATACATTTTATTTGATTACAGAAATATGCCTCCAAAGCAGAAGGCTAGAAAATTGGCAGTTTGCACAATATATTAGGTATGCATAATGATATATTGTATGAAGAACATAAGACTCAAATCACTTGCAAATATGTTATTTGCATTTAATAAAAAGCATTTGTGCACTGGTATGCAGCAAAAACGAAACACATTAAGTATGAGGAAAACACCTTTAATTTGCTCAGAGGTAACATAAGGCACCATATAATATCCAAGCACACCTGTGATGTCAGATTTCCACATGATTGGGAACCATAAAAAATATTTCTCCATTTGCACATAAATGTAACAATGTACATTCATGTATTTTAGTATGCAAATGTAAATGCCAACTGACCATATATTTATTGTTTATGTAAAAAGCCCAGACAAGTAAAAGAAGTCTAATGGTAACTAAAAGAAATAAACTATTTCATGGAACTTATGCCCAAGCTCTATTTAGCAGAACTGGACTGCTTCCTTTATAGGTGAATGCATGAATAATAGAAAGGTGTTGACTAGAGTTGTTGGAGACCATTGCCTTAATTAAGAGATACCTTAGTTTCAGATTTATTGCTTGATAAATATTTTGGAAAGTAAAACATTTAAGGAATTTTTATCTTGCCCAAGAGATTTTGAAAATACAAAGAAACCTTAAGGAGGCTTTGAAAAATAAAAATTTTCACAGCAGGCTTTCCTCCAAGATTCTTCAAATATATCAAACCCATGAAATCAAGAATATTCTAGGAGAGGTTCAAACAGCCAAGATGTCACTTACGACCACATGAGTAAGTTTCTTCCTCTTTTATATGTACCTCATTTGCATGATAATGTTAATAGAAGCAAATTTTCAGTCATTTGATTGTATCTACCATCTTGATAGTTTTTGTCTGCCCTTTACATGAAATGTCTGTGTTGACTAGCAGTTTGCATAGTGGTATTGGTTTCTTCATAATTAGATCCTGGAGGAGGAACAAGAGAGGATGTGGAAAGGCCAAAGTAATCCCAGTGATGATGTAATCTTTAGGTTTATGAGGTGTAATCTTTAGGCTTCTTAGCTGGGAGTGTGCCTCCAACAAACCCCAGGAACAGTGTCAGAATTGTCTGTCCAGAAGAGTGGAAGAACAGATAAGATCCTAAACAGAACCCTCAAACTCTCAGGCCTGTGGTAGAGGCTTCTGGTAGAGATTAAGAAAGACACATACCATCCATAGGGCTGAGAAGGGAATTTTATATTTATATATATATATATCGCAGATTATCTTCAAACTACTTTAGATATCAGTGAGAAGAAGTAATGGTAATGTGACAGAAGATATATACAGAGAGAGAGAGAGACATTCCATAAGAAAGTGTCGTGCCAAATTGTATCTTTAAACTATATATAGTTTAAACTATTATATAAACTATATAATAATATAATAAAAAATAACAATAAAAAACTATTATATAAACTATATATATATAGTTTAAAGATACAATTTGGCATTACACTTTCTTACGGAATGTCTCTCTCTCTCTCTCTCTCTGCATATATCTTCTGTCACATTACCATTACTTCTTCTCACTGATATCTAAAGTAGTTTGAAGATAATCTGTGATTGTCTTTAAACTTGATATTATAACAAAATATTGTTTTGTATCACATTTAAAAACTGTATATGCCACCCCTTCTTTGACTTTATGTCATGCAGTACATACATGGTTGTGTGTGTGTGTGTGTATGTGTAAATATATAATAGCAGTAATAACAAAGGAGTGTTGCAAAGTAAATCATACTATATATTACTATGAGAATGTGTCTATGTATGTATGTATATACCAGTATTTCATTCTTCAGTCACAGAGTAATGCTAAATTATGCTTGGAACCTTCAAATTGGCAAAGCATATTGAAATGCAAACCTGATTAACTGCACAAAAAAACTTATTTGAGAATGTAGATTTCCATGGTAGAATCAGAGGTACTGATTTTATATTACAAATCTTCCAGAAGAAAGAATTGATTTTTCCCCTATATCTTTAGCCTTCATTCTTAAGTTAAAAATGCCATACATATTTGTGGAGATTACATTACCAATATTTTAATCACCGGATTATTTTGTAACTTTCAGCATTTAAATAATCCATCCATCCCTAAATATAGAAATGGGTTTGCAGAAACTTCAAGGCTTATGGAGGAAGGTTTGCAATGTTTATGATCAGAAGGGGGAAAATGGCATTGACAAGCATGGATTATTTAAAGCGTGCAGATGTGAGCCATATAACCACTGCACTTTGATGCAAATCATAGAGAAAGGTGAAGGAGAAATGGTCTGGCAAAACCTACAACCAATTCCTTCCCTCCACCCCTGCCCTGTTTTGGATACAAAAAGAACTTACTCTGATAGACATGGTATTTCCATTCTTTAAAAAAAATCATTTAAATGACAGCATAGCATTGCCGTTCTCTTTATATGCATGAATGTCAACATCTGGTACCAACATTTTGACAATTCTATTAAAATGCCTCACCATTCCCCATCTAACACCTGTTAGCTCTAATTTCTTTCCTGAGACACACACCAGTAGACAGTGTAGATTCCAAATCATTTATCACTTTTAAAATACTTCCATATGGGGTAGTTTGGAAGGGTCTGCTTTGGCCTTAGGCACATGTTTTTTGAATGCATTAAAATTCAGAAAAGAGAGAGAGGGAGCAAGCAGTACAAACATTAATGTTTCATAGCATTCATGTCTGGTAATTATTAGTCAAAATTATAGTTCACACATGACTTGACAAAGTGGACCATAGATGGTCCTGCTCCAGATATATGCAGCATGCAATATGTTCCAGGTTATTGATATGTCAATCTGCAATAATAATGCAAATATCCCTTACAGGAGGCAGCGGGAAGAGGTGTGCTAAGCTCTGGAGAGTTGCTAGAAATGTCAGAAATATTACATCCAAAGTGAATGACACCAGCAAGGGACCATGTACTTAAAATGTGCACAATTAGTGAATACTAGGCAACCTGTGACCCATTGTGTCATTGTTTCAGAGATATTTCCTTACTTGAACAGAGAAACAGAATGAACACAGGCAGGCCAAAAAAACAGTGGGAACAGGAACAACTTTCGACTTCCTGTTGGCTTCCCCATTGTTTTTCTTGTAGCAAGCTGGCAAGGAACATTGAAAACGTCTATCATAGGACTGTAATTGACTGTGGCAGTGCATAGTGTAGTAGCATCACTGAAGCACCCACAATTTTGTCTAATTTCAATGTCACAGGAATCATGGATCTCATATTTTGAATGTATTCTGTAAAATAGCCCATTTGAGATATGTTGATTAAAAATTGTTGCCCTATGATGCCCTGTTTCAATGAACTGAAGGTTGCAAACCATCAAACAGACAGAAGGATTTTAGTAGCATATAGATATTTGTATCTTAAAGGCCAAAAGAAGAAAACTGTAATGCCCCGTGAATTTTCCAAGATGGGATAAATATTCATGTTTCAATAATGGTATAGTAAAGAGGCAAAATTAGGCTTTAGGCTATAGAAAAGTACAGGTAATCCTTGACTTATGACCACAACTGAGTTGCAAATTTCTGTTGCTATATAAGACATTTGCTAGGTGAATTTTGCCTCATTTTATAATCTGTCTTGATGCAGTTGTTAAGGTAGTAACACAGTTGTTAAGAAAATCTGGTTTCTTCATTGACTTTTCTTCTCAGAAAGTTGCAAAACATGATTACATGATCCCAGGACACTGCAACTGTTATAAATATGAACCAGTTTTGTGATCTGAATTTTGATCACATGACCATTGGGATGCTACAAGGGTCGTAAGTATGAAAAGGGGTTGTAAGTCACTTTTTTCAGTGCTGTTGTAACTTCAAAAGGTCACTAAATGTACTGTTGAAGTTGAGGACTACCTGTATTAGTGCACTGTTAAGGACCCAAAGAAAACATAAGGTATCTCTTTGCCTACATTTAAATAAACATCAGTTTGCATAGACATATGAGTTACCAACTGTACTGTATAATAAGAATTCTCATTTCTTCCTCTTTTTGCCCTGGGAATACAAGCCAATCAAATCCATGAAAGTCTGAAGAATTTGGTTAGGTATTTTGTGCAAATATATGGTAGCCATATGGTCAAGTTGAATGAATTCTGGTTTAGCTGTAAATTGGGAGAATAATTCAGCGGCAAAAATAATTCAGGAAAGATGAAATTACTATATTAGAAGAGATAACTCAATCAGCAGGCTCTAAGTGAGATTCAGGAAGGATATTGGCAATGTTATTTTATAAAGACTCAGATTTTGATCACAAATTATTTCATCTTTTTTTATGTTTTTCTGTATCTCACATCTGACCCAGGTGTTATAATTAGATATATTGTTAAGTTTGCATGAAGAGACAGATGCGGAGTGCTCTTTGTTTATTAGTGATTATAGCTCAGAACGAACCCACTTTGGCTGGGCTGTGGCTGCTACTTATAGCCAGCAGCCGCAGTTGCCAGCCAATCAGAGTGCAGGACTTCTCTGAGTCTCTCTTGTAATTGAGTATCATTTTCAGCAGAGATTAACACATCATCAAAGTAAGGTACTACCCCTGGCAGTCCTTGGAGCATCCTTTCCATAAGGCTTTGGAAGATGCCTGGTGCCACGCTTACTCCAAACTGTAACCTTTTACATTTGAAAGCATCTCTATGAGTCACAATGGTTTGGGCCTCTGCAGTGGCATCATCAACTGTTAATTGTTGATATGCCTGGGCCAGATCCAATTTGGCAAAGATTGTACCCCTGCCAAGTGAATGTAGTAAATGATGCACCACTGGAACTGGATATGCACTCTGTTGAAACGCATGGTTCAATGTCCCCTTATAGTCTCCACAGATTCTCACTGACCCATCAGTCTTGACTGGTGTGACTATGGGTGTCTCCCACCTGGAGTAGTCAGTGGGCTCTAAAACTCCATGAGCTATTAGTTTATCTAATTGTGCATCAATTTTTTCCTTTAAGGCAAATGGGACCCTTCTGGGCTTTAAGCAAATTGGTGGCACCTTGGGATCTAGATTGAAAGTGATAGGGGTCCCCATATACTTGCCCAATCTGTCGCTGAAGACCTCTGGAAACTCAGACTTCAAGGCCTCCTCCCATTCAGTGTTGCTCACGTGATTGATGCCAGTCACCTCGATGCCTAGTGGATTGAACCACTCAAGTCCCAGCAAGCTTGGGCGATCCTTGTCCACGATGGTCAGGGGCAAGCGTTTGGGGTGGCTTTTGAACTTCACGTTGAATTCTCTTGTTCCAACTACTGGAATCTTGTTCCCTTGGTAGTCTTTAAGAGTCAGTGCTTGCTTCTTGAAATGCTTCTTCTGAATGTTTGGGACTAGTCTGTGAATAGTGTCCCATGACACCATAGATAAATAGGAGCCTGAGTCCACTTCCATTTGGCAAGGCCTTCCTTCAATTAGTACCTTGACATGCACTTTTCTATTATTGATAGAAGAAGAATGACCAATAGTTACTGTCTGATGAGTTTCATTCTTCCCTTTGCTTCTGTGCTGCCCCATTTTCTCACTGAGGTTGTTGGGCTTGAATTGTTTGTCAGGAAATTTCCTTCTGCTGGGTGGAGTTCTGGATGATTTGCAGACTCTTGCTAAGTGTCCTCTTTTTTCACAACGGAGGCAGATGGTATCTAGGAACTTGCATTCAGTGCAGGGGTGGCTTCCCCCACAACCTCTGCAGTAGAAATCTTGCCTCTTTCTTCCCAGGTCTTTCTTTTTCCACTCCATTCTGAGTCTATAAATTCCTTCCTCCACCTCACTACAGTCTGACTCAGAATCTATTTGCTCACAATGAGTTGTTGTGGACTTTTCCACATCAGGATGGCTTGTGGCCTTGTTAATTTTCTTCATGGCTGCTGCTGAGGACTTGGTAGCTTCTGCTGAAGAGGCCTCTTCTATTGCTTCCTTCAGCGTGATCTTAGGTCTTAGTAATAACTTGCTCTGAAGCACCTTGTCTTTAAGGCCCAGAACAAATCGATCGCGCATGGCCTCTTCTAAATTGTTAAATTCACATGCACCCCCAATGTTTCTTAAACTTGCCATGAAGTCGTTTACATTTTTGCTTTCCCCTTGATCCTGATGGTAAAACTCGTGTCTCTTAATGAGGCACGATACTTGTGGGGCGTAATGGGCTCTTAACAACTTTTCTAAGTCAGGCCATTCCATTACCTTCACGTCTGCAGCTCCTGCCAATGCCTTCGCCATCTTGAAAACTGCCGGATCATAGTGCATGAGAAAGACCGCCCTCTTCCCCTTCTCGGAAATGTCGTCAAGATCGTTTCCTTCCAGATACATTTGGAAACGATCTGCATACGTCTCCCAGTCTTCTGCCATCAGATCGAACGGGGCTGGGGGAGTGTTCAGCGCAGCCATCTCGCTCTCCTTCTGTTCCGCATTGCCTTCTTCTTCAGGGAGATCCCACCCTCATCGCCAGTGTTAAGTTTGCATGAAGAGACAGACGCGGAGTGCTTCAAGCTCTTTGTTTATTAGTGACTACAGCTCAGAACGAACCCACTTTGGCTGGGCTGCGGCTGCTACTTATAGCCAGCAGCCGCAGTTGCCAGCCAATCAGAGTGCAGGGTTTTCCCGCACTTTTTAAACCAATCATTTCTTACATTTTACAAGAACAGGTCAAACTAAACCAATGACTTTAAACCTGCATACATAACATATATCACCAGCAATTTCCCCCTTCTTATGCCTCTATAACTTTGCAGTGTTTGTAAACATTTAGGGTCCGGTAAAAACTATAGTATAAGTGTTTATAACATGCCATGCTGCATAATATATTGTATACATATATGGGAACCATTCTTGCTTTAATTTTATTAAAATTTGCTGTAAACATATGCTAATGCTATTAATTTTGGCATTGCTGTATATTTTCCAATGTCCAATCAGATATTGTCAGAATTGCATCTTTCTTCCAATGTTGGACAACATTTATTCTGCTGTGAGCATGTATCCCTGTAAAACATATTTTTTTTCCTGATATATTTTTTGCTTGGATCATACCTAGTTTAAAAAGTTGTGATTTCATTTCAAATTTAAATTCCAAAATGTTATGCATTGTACTACATATATTTTTTTGGTACTTTCAGGTTGGGTTTTTTTTTTTTGCATGTTCACGGCATGTGGTAAAATGTTGCTTCTGTTTCATGGCATTTCCACATTTATTAGTACATGCTTGATCTATCTTGGAGATTATTGAAGGAGTTGTGTGCCATCTGTAAAACATTTTGTACCAAAATTCTTTTCAATTGTAGCTTGGAGTAAATGTTATGAAAAAAACATTTTCTCATTGTTATATTGTGGTTGCTTCTTTAAAAAGTTGCATCCATTTTACACACATTTTATTTGTTTTGCCACTTTATGATATCTAAATAAGAGTTTGTATATGTGATCCAACATATTCTATTGGTTTTATATAAGTGTTTCAAATGCTGTCATTTTTCTTATGTCCCTTCCTCTTTCTTAAGATCAGATTGATATCCTTCCTACAATTTCTAAATACATCAACCATGGTATTCCACTAAATAATTCTTACTATGTCTTTAACTCTTCTCTATCTCCTCTTCTTTTCTCTTTCTTCTCTTTTCTTGATCAAATTTATATAGCAGCCATAGGACATCCAGAAGTGACCACACACACATATACTGCTCCATAAAACCATATCTATCTGTTCTCAAGAAAATGCAAGCACTCTGAGGAGATTTTCTATATTAGAGGCTGAATGCAATAAAATAGTTTGAACTCTATGGATCTGGTTGTTGCACCTCACACCATTTCACCAAAGATGACTCTCAGCAGCAGACAACAATAGATAAACAAAATGTAAACAGCAAATAAAAACCAAAGTAATGAATATTACATGAAATATCTAAAGCCAAAGAAATAAATGTCTGAAGAAACACCATCTGAAATAGAGTCATTGTTCAACTCTGTCTGTAAATATATTTTAATGGAGTCTGAACTGGACAAATGTGCTTTGCACACCACCAAATGGGGAAAATTAGTGAAAACTGAAGGAATCAAGTATTAACATCATGAGTTTGGATGAAGATGATAACTACAAACACCTGGGCATCATTCAAGTTGATAACATCAAGCACACTGAAGTGAAGAGAAAGGTTATAAATGACTACATCAAGAGAATGAATGAGATCTTAAAGTCCATCAAGGCAATTAAAACCCGGGCAATTGAAGTCAATATATACACAGCTGGAATAGTGTACTGGACTCAGGCAGAAATAAAAGCCTTGGATAGGAAGACCAGAAAAATAAGGACAATGAATTATGCCTTTCATCCCACAGTAATATTGACAAATTTTCTTTACCAAGGAAAATGGCATGGAATGTTGCAAGCATATCAGATGATGGAAGAAGAAAAAAGGACATTGGAAGAGTATCTGAAGGATAGCAAAGGAGATGCACTGAAGCTAATATATCAGGAAGACTTACTGACTACTAAAGTCCCAGAGTACTTTAGAATTCAGACAGACAGGCAGCTGCTGCATAACACACTAAACTTAACAATTAATACAAAAAAAGTATAGACAACATTGCATTATCTGAAGATAGCAGAATAGAAGAGAAAGAACTGGAGAAGATAACAAAATACAAAGACCTGCAAACAGAAATAGAATCACTATGGCAAAAGAAAACAAAGGTAGCACCAGTAGCAATAGGTCCCTTGGGTAAAATCCCAAAACTGGAGCTCCATTGCTCACTGGCATTGACATATTTGTGATTAATCAATTGCAAAAGGCAGCTTTACTCTGAATAGCTTAAATCCTACAATGATACCTCTAACACAATCAAACATCAACATCTGCCTGTCCTAGATCCTTGGGAAGAACTCAATAGGTGGATAAAAATGCCAAATTCAGCCTGAACATCTTGATGACTCTGCAGCAAAATATGCTTTTAAAAAAATCCAAAATACACTCATTAATGCAAGGGAAGCAAAAACTGCCTGCCTCAAGCATGGAGCAATCTAGGCAAGCCTCCGGTTCTGTGAGAGCTCCAAGTCTGGTCATACAAGCAGGCCCTAAGGATCTTTTGGATTATCAAAAGGAATAGAGCCAATCTAATTTCTGGGGGAAGGTTGTTCCATTAGGCCACAGTAGAGGAGGCATATAATCCTGGCAACCACCAAATGAAGATCATTAGTTGGTGGTACATGCAGCATGTCATCTCTGCAAGATCTGATTTGGTAGGTGATATATTATTTATTTATTTATTTATTTGACTTGTATGCTGCCCCCTGTCCTGAAAGGACTCGGGGCGGCTCACAATTAAAACCAATACAATAAATTAATTACCTAAAATAGAATTAAACCAACCAAGCCAAATTAACCTAAAACAAATTATAAAAACAACCCCCCCACCAAGAGGAGTCAGCACAGCGCAGCCTGCTCAAATAACCAGGTTTTCAAGTCATGGCGGAAAGTGCGGAGGTCAGGGGCCAGGTGGAGCCCCAGAGGTAGTTGATTCCATAGGGCAGGAGCCGCCACAGAATAGGCCCTCCCTTGCATCACCGCCAAACGACACTGGGTCGCAGATGGCACACCAAGGAGTCCCTGCCTGTGAGCTCGTACAGAGTGGTTGATATTCGATGCCGGCAGTAGACGTTCCCATAAATAGCCAGGACCCATGTCTCGTAGGACTTTGAATGTCAATACCAAGACCTTGAATCTCATTCGGAGGGCAACCGGCAACCAATGCAGGCCACGCAGGAGGGGTGTAACATGGGAGAACCGGGAAGCTCCCATCACAACCCGCGCGGCAGCATTTTGTACCAGCTGAAGCCTCCGGATGGTATGCAAGGGCAGTCCTAGATAGAGAGCATTGCAGTAGTCGAGCCGAGAGGTGACAAGTGCCTGAGTGACCGTGTGCAGGGCATCTCGGTCCAGGTATGGGCGTAACTGGTGAACCAGCCAGACCTGGGCAAAGGCCCCCCTGGCCACGGCTCCCACCTGCTCTTCCAACCTGAGCCGTGAGTCCAGGAGGATCCCCAGATTCTGTGCCCTGTCCACGGGGGGCAACACCTCTCCCCCCATGACCAAAGATGGAATCTCCTGACTGGGCCGAGATGTCTGTATGCACAGCCACTCTGTCTTAGCCGGATTGAGCCGAAGCATGTTACTGTCCATCCAGATCCGTACCGCATCCAAACAATGGGACATCACGGAGAGGGCATCACTGATGTGGCCTGGGGTGGAGATGTATAACTGCGTATCATCAGCGTACTGATGATACTTCACCCCAAAGCCACAGATGATCTCGCCCAGCGGTTTCATATAGATGTTGAACAGGAGGGGCAAGAGGACTGACCCCTGAGGGACCCCACAAGTGAGAGCCCTTGGCGTCGACCTCTGCCCCCCTGCCAACACTGATTGTGAGCGTCCCGAGAGGAAGGAGGCGAACCACTACAACACAGTGCCTCCCACTCCCAACCCCCTGAGACGCCGCAATAAGATACCATGGCCGATGGTATCGAAAGCCGCTGAGAGATCTAACAGGACCAGGACAGAGGTAAAACCCCTGCCCCGAGTCCTCAGGAGATCATCAATCAGTGCGACCAATGCCGTCTCTGTGCTATACCCGGGTCGGAAGCCCAATTGGTACGGATCCAGGTAGTCCATTTCCTCCAGGAAAAGCGGAAACTGCTGAGCCACCACACTCTCAATAACCTTTGCTAAAAAGCGAAGGTTGGAGACCAGACGAAAGTTGTTCAATTCGGCTGGGTCCAAGGCAGGCTTCTTCAGGAGAGGCCTCACCACCGCCTCCTTCAAGGCAGTGGGAAAGGTACCCTCCCCCAGAGAAGTGTTGACCACTGCCCGGAGCCAGCCGCATGTCACCTCCCTGTAGGCGTAAACCAACCAGGAAGGGCATGGTTCCAACAAACATGTGGTGGAACTCAGTCGTCTCATAATCCTGTCCGCCATATAAGTGGGGAGAGGCAGTCCCTCAGATAGCCAAGTCCCAGGCCATGAAGGATTTTAAAGGTTAAAACCAGTGCCTTAATTTAGATGAAGAAGCAAAATGATAACCATTGCAGTTTGTGGAACAGAAGTATAACAAGTGGTGTTCTAGGAGCACATATAACTGCCTCCATGGCTGCATTTGTACAAGTTGAATCTTCCAGATGTTCTTCAAGGGCAGCCTCATGTTTAGGATATTGCATTAGTCCAATCTGGAGGTGATTGACTTGATAAGCTAGGAATGCTCTCCAAGAAAATCAACTCACTTTGTATTATAGTCTAAAATATTGAAGAGCAAGACAATCTGTGTTTTTGAATCTTGTAATTAAAAAAAAATACATCTGGATCTTTTCTGCATATAAATTTGCAGATGATTTCTTACATTCCTGTCATTCCTCTCTGAAACTGTAGTTGGCACCATTTGGAACAAATAATTTATTTTGGGAAATATATTTATTTTAATGATTGCAATTAATCACCACCAAGTTGCTTTTAGATTTGTTCATTTTTTCTTTTGATTTCTTGTTGTAATTTAATATAGTTCTTTTGACATTTAAAAAAATACTGTCAAATGCAGACCAAGATACTTCAGAGTGGGCATATTTCATGTTCCTTTGTTTAGGAATACTTAACCATTCTAGCTTTCCATCTTCGCGCATTTCCAACCAAAGGATAAAAGAACTACAGGCAGCAAGAAATAGACAAAGCAGGAATGAATGTGATTAATCAACATATTTAATATTTTTGAATTATCTGAATAGGAAAGTCATTCAGATTAGATCAGTAAATATGGAAATATAACAGAACCACTCTCATGGATGAAGACAAATGAACGGTGTGTCCGAGGATAATATTGCAAAATCTGGATTGGTCACTGGGAACAGAGGTGACCACAACCCTTCTCCCCTCTTTTTCTATTTTTCTGGCTATCTACACCTTCGTTTATCTTATATGGTTTTTTTTTTCATGTTTAAAAAAATAAAAAAACAGTCCTGAAAATTTGCAATCACCTTTCATCTAAAAAAAAAAAGGAAAAAGATAAGATGGATAAAACAAAGGATAAATTCTGTAAGTTAATTACTGATTCTTAAAGAATAACCATGATGTGTAAATTGCTTGCATCTAGGCAATTTGAATTTCCTTCATCAAATTCCTTTCCTATAAGTTAGTATTCTTTTTACTACAATTAAAAAGAAAAATGAATTTATTGTAAAAATTCACAAAGAATCAAGTGATAATTTAAACTGTCCAACATTCTCTGTCATAATTTTGCAAAAACAGGGAAGTACATAGAAGATTATTTATAATCTAAGAAATGACAAATATATTCAGTTCTGGACAGTTAAAATATTCATCAGTAAATATGTGGATACCTACATTTTCACACATCTGCTGTTTACTAAATAACATTACAGCACAGTTTTAATCTTATAAGAAATTGTTTGGAACTTAAAATAAGTGCACTTAATTAAAGGAAGGCTGTGAAAATGTGCATTAATCTGATATGACTAATAGCAAAGTGCATGAAATTGCTAATTAGAATTTCATTAGAGGTGCTGCTTTATCAGACTGTGAATATCACAACCTTTAAAATTCTTTCAGGAAAGCTTAATTCATTTTCAAACAGAAATATTCTTTAAAGACATTTGATATGTTCTGAAGGAATTTATAACTTAGCCTGAAACATTAAATGTTGCCAATATTCCATAGGAATAATATTGGAATGGAAATGTGCATTATGTACTTTCTTCTTCATTACAGGAATATTTTCTTTCCCATGGAATCATTATTTATCTCAAATAATTAGATAAAGAAAAACTATTTAAACTTAAGATTATTCAGACAATATTTGTGTTCACATTTAAAACTGTTATAACTTTTTTTAAGAAAAAGGAACAATGCATGTTAATATAGTTATAATAATGTGGCATGAAATCCTCAACTAAAGCTATACGGAAACTCAGGAAACAAGGGGAAAATCTTGCATAGAACATAACAAGAAATAAAGTTACACCAATTATAATGTATTAAGCTGAATGGCACTCTCCATCTAGGTATCATGGTTTGTCTGGATTTCTTTTGCATACAAGATCACCTGAAGAAGAAACTCTCTTTGACGCTTCTCTCTTACCTTAGTGTATAAGAAAACACATGCTTGGTTTATATTAGGGACTCTGCAAAAATAGATCTCTGTGAAGCCTAAATAGACACAAATATCTTATCCAGAACAGAACCACATTGGGATCCTAAGGATTAAAGCCCACTAAACTTGTCTTCAACCCCATTGTTAGTCCTCAATATGGATTAGATCTATGTAGCTAAATTGTGGAAAATCTACCTACAAGTATGTATAATGTTTGAACTTATAATTTAATTTAATCGTTTTTTAAGTATTTATTGTTCCTGTTTTAGTTGTAAGCCGCCCCGAGTCTTCGGAGATGGGGCGGCATATAAGTTCAAATAATAAATAAATAAATAAATAGTTCAGATTACATTAAGGTTTGACATTACACACAAAACTACACACAAAAGTATACTGCGTCTGCATATGTGTAAGTACATATATATTATGCTCTGACTATAATATGTACTTGTGCATGTGTCTGTGTGTATTCCAATTTCATAATCAGTGTTTTTGCAATTATGTACATTGATAAGCCAAGGAAACCAATCCATGGTCTAAATACTGTGTTTCCTCGAAAATAAGACTGGATCTGATTTCCTTGTGGACCCCAAAATAAGCACAAGGGCTCATTCCCCCCCATGTACCGGAGGCCTACTACTGCTTGCTTGCGGTGGGGCAGGAGGCCGCACAGCATGCCAGTGCTGCCACCATGAGGCAGGAAGATGAAGCTGCCCCATGTGCCCTGCACCGGCTTACCTCAGTGTCATCCATGCCCTGACACCCATGCCCCGACACCTGCCTCAGTCGTGGCCAAGGCACCAGCATGCTGCTTGGCCTCCTGCTCTGTTGCAGCTGTGAGCAAGCAGAAGAACTAGGCTGGTGGCCACATGGGCTCCTGCTGCACATGGCTGTTGGTGCTGTTACCATGAAGCAGATATCAGGGCGTGGATGGATGGCCTAGCTGCAGGGTCCCTAAGGTAAGCCAGTGTGGGTCGCATGGGGCACCTCCACCCTGACCCCACCTCATCTCATGGCCGCAGCAGCACAAGAGACCAGAGAGAATGGCTGGATGGCCGGCTGTGCAGGGGCTTAGGTAGGGCTTATTTTGGAGAGTAGGACTTTTGGAGAGTAGGCACAAATGTAAAAATATGTTAGGGCTTATTTTTGGGTTAGGAGTTATTTTCAGAGAAACAGGATAGGTGGTATTCAAAGACAGTTATTTTCTTCTTATGGATCTTATCCAGATAAACCATCTGTTGAGCCCTGATCCACCATGATCACCATGATCAATCAGTGAAATGGCAGCACAAAGCCAAGGGAGCTAAGGGAGAAATGAGAGTGATGGGTGAGGCTGTGGCTGCAGCAGGAGGACTTCTGGGTGCTGTGCTCCACCACTGCTTGCCAGCTGGCCACTCCACAGCTGGTTGCTTTGATGGTTGAGCCACCAGTCAGGAGAAACTGCTGGCTGAAAACATGGCTTCCAAAGGGAGAAAGTGCTGGTGCTGCTAGAAGGAAGGGAAGGCTGCAAACAGTGACTACTGGATGTTGGGTGACTGGGGTGTGTGGCCAGAGGACATGAAGGTGTGGTCCCTGGACTATAAAGTATGCTGGGAGGCGGAAGATCCCAGCACTGACTTTGCAAGGGACTCTTGTTCCCTACTCACTGCGTACCAAGGCTCTGGACAGGCTTTGAAGATTAAAGTTTCCTATTCCTTTGCTTTGATGTTGGTTACTGAGTGTGTGTGCTGTGGTCCTCCCCAGGTCTGGCCTTGGACCTTTGAGACCATCATGGCTGGAGATGCAACAGCACTTTTTTGTGCTCCCCAGAAACTTCAAAGGATATGGTATCTAATAATGGATACTTTTCTGCACCTCACTGTGCTAAACTACAACATTAATTCATATATCTAAAATTTGGAGTCCTCCAACCTCATTCACAGAGTGATTCTGTGGTTGCCTGAAGGTTTCCAGCAGCTGGATGAACTAATTTCATGCCACAAAATGTCTGAAATTCCCTGGATCTGACTCCTCCCCTTCTGACATGCAGTCAAGACCATTCAGAAGAGGACAGACCACTTAAGGATGACAAGATATGGATATGATCTACTTTTTTCTTTCAAATATTTAAATCTTTTCTTGATATGATCAAATGGTTAATCAATAGATGGATTGATTCATTGATACATAGTCCTTGAAATGTCACATAATACTTGGAATGGTCCTTAAGATGACAGAAATTGTACATCCTTAATCCAATGGCTTTCCCAGCTCTAGTGTCAGCTTCAGTATCAATAAGAATGTTTTTTGTAGGGGGGGGAGGGAAGGTTTGATAGTCTATTGGTGTTACTGTCCGGGATGTGTTAGTGTGTTCAAATTCAGAGGTGAAGAACTACAGTATCCCGGCTCTCTCTTTGTCCCATACATGAAGAAAAACTAAACCAGCTATTAAACTTACATAATACTTTCTCTACTTTGGTATTAGTTGACAGGGATTAGCATATGGAAATTCATACTCTCTAGAATTACTAGGAGAATCAGATGAAAGAGAAGAGCTGTGCAAGGATTTGAAGGGGCACTTTGTAAACTTTATTAGTATGAGCAAGACACCCCAGCACAAGAGTTAAAGCAGTCACATCCTCCGAAAGTCTCCCTTGGTTGTTTTGATGGCTCTCTTTGGCTTCCGAGATACATTTGTGTGGGCGTACATGTACAGCTGCTGCAAAGGTGATCTGACTAAAATGTGTGAGGATATACATATGGAAAATAGCTTTCAAAGCAGTTGTGCAAATTGTCAATGATGCAGCTATTTTAATGCTTTGAGAAGGCATGCTTGGCATGAACTAAATACTGTGTGAATATATAGCACCTAGAACTATATAAATCTTTTGAAAGAGATGCATTAAGTCATTAAATCCAGGACATTTTTGTCTAAATTTGTGTATCTGCTTTGAAAGCTGCTTTTGGTTATCTCTTCAGACAAGCCAAAGCTAAGTGTCTGCACATGCCACTGCCCTTTGCTTTGAAAACGCTTGCACAATCTTTTTATTCATGTCTATTTAGCTAGAATTTCACTCCAAGGTAATTGAGTAAAATAGTGCAGTCTTAAAGAGTTTATCAACACTGCATAGAAATCATTTAAAGTTCATTAGAGAAGTTGTTATAAACTTACACTCAATAATTTAGATGAAAAAGGTGATGAAAAGAACATACACCGAAAAAGCAAGCTGCAAGAATCATTTCAGATTGTTGCCTGTATTCTATATGCTAGAACTTTTTAACTCTTTCAAAAGTTAACTTTTAATTTTAAATTATTATTAGGTATAAAGAAAGTCTAAAATCTGTCCATTCTTCTGTATTCTAACAGGACAAAGCTGTTAGCTAATCCCATGAGAACGTCTGCATATTCAAATTTTGATGCATTAAAGCAGGTGTGTCCAATCTTGGCTGGGGAATTCTGGGAGTTGAAGTCCACAATTCTTAAAGTTGCCAAGATTGGACACCCCTGCATTAAAGTCTTCAGTAGGGCAATATATGTATTTGCTTCATTTGTTTAGGTGCAGTACATTAATCTCACTTGTTCCAAAACTATTTTTGAAGGTTATTAATTTATTGAGATCCTTCCATGATCTGACAAATCTTGGCAGCTTACATGATATAAAAAGAACCATCAAAACATGAATCGTATTTTAAACTAGCTAATTAAGTAACACATTGTAAAACAATGAAGCTGAATATCCAAAATATAACTATAACAACATTGGTATCACCACTGAGAAGCAGTGTCTTCTAGCCTGGGTTCTCTTATCTCTCAGAAATAAGGATCTATAGGAATTTTCTCTCTAGTTGATCTAGTACATTGCCACGTCATGTTGCTGTCACGTGATGTTTCACAATGTTTTTCCCCTTCGTGGAACTGGTGTGGGCATTGCCTGCGTGTGACGCATCCAGCCCGGGGGTCACTAGTTTGACACCTCTGATCTAGTAGATCAGTCAGGTTGGAGTAGATGATCCATTAACAGACATTAACAACATTTGGAGACCATGCAAAAGAGACAATCAACCAAGCCCAAAGAGGAAAAAACTCCATTACTCCTCCACCAGTAATCAGCACTCAGATCAGCATAGGTTAATTCCAAAATCAACTTCAGACCAACAATCAAATAAGCAATACCCCAATCAAGAAACTGCCAAAGAGCCATCAATAAACAGCTCAACCAAAAAATCTCTAAGACCATTCCCACTCACACAGACAGGCAAGACACCAGAACATAAACTGACAGCAAACTGCACTCTTTACTAGCACTGATGGTGATACCTAGGTAGGATAATGAAATGTCTGCAAAAAAACAAGCAAACTCAGAGGGCACCAAGGACCGCTTATTTCAACCTTGAATTACAAATATTCTCTGTTATCAATAGATAATATTGCAATACCATCTGTCAAGCCATAAAGACCCTTATGTATAAAAACCAATGTTTTATATTATACTTGTAAACCAATCAGTAATCTGTGTAGGGTCCACAGTAACCCAATAACTAACCCCACCTTCCCCGGCTTCTGGTTAAGAGATGGACTACAATATTCTAAAAAGAATTCTATTTACTTAGTACAGGTTGTCTTTGCATAACAACTGCCCTGAAGAGCCACGGTCCAAAGTTACAACAGTGCTGAAAAGTAACGTTGTGATCAGCCCTCACACTTATGCCCGTTTCAGTGTCCCCGCAGTCAAGTGGTAGAGACTTGAATTCTTTACAACCAGTGGGCATTTATGATTCTTGCAGCATTCCATAACCATGTGATCAATATTAGCAACCTTCACAGCAAGCTTCCAACAGAGTCAATGGAGAAGCCAGTACATAAAATTCCAAGTCACAATCACATGATGTCTTGCTTAATGACTGAATGGGAAGTGCTGTCATAAGTCCATCGCAGTCATGTTATTTTTTTGCTTAGTGACTGTGTGTCTTAGCAGCAGACTTCCTGTCCTAATTGTGGTTACTAAGTAAGGACTACCTGTAGTATTTAAAGGCAGCCTCATGTGGATTGCACTGAAGTAATCTAACCAAATGATAAGGAGGGTCTACGTTACTGTATATTTTTTCCACATCAGACCAGACTGTTGGAAAAGAAGCTGTGAATATAGAAGGACCCTCAAATCACAAATCTGCTCCTTTCCAACAAAATCCTTGGCAGAGATAATGACAACAAACTCTTAAGCCTATTCTCTCCAATCCTGACCCTTGCAGCCTCATAAACATAGAGTAGTGATATCATTCCTTAACCCCATGGTATAGATCAGAACATGAGAATATATGTCTCCTCAATCAAATACCACCTTGCTTCTTTCATATTTACTACTTGTTTGCTTTTCTCCATTTTTAAGCATACCAATATTTTTAATATAAATGAGGCAAAGTTCCACTTTCAAGCAATAAATTACATTTTGTAAAATATCTAAAAAGGTCTATTTTATCTAAATATCTAAAAATATCTTAGCTTTTTTTACAAAATATCTATTTTGTAAAATATCTAAAAAGATCTTCAGGTTATAGCTATCTTTACCAACGGTGGCAGAAGGAGAACAAAAATGGTTCATTTACTTTGATTTAATATTCTGATTGCATTGTTCAAATTGAAGTTAAAAGCTCATAATCTCTCATCTGCAGTACAAAAGATTATTGAAAATGAATAAAGCATGAATAAAATATTTATTAGGTATTTTTTTAGTTTTTCAAAACTGTAGTGAAATAGCAGTTTGGCATCATTTCAACTTCATATACAGTATAATTTATCATCAGTGGATGATTTGTCAGCAGGCTAAAGCAGAATTCATAAATTTGCCTTTTTATGTATTTTTCTCTTACAATAAATATATTACTTTTTAAAAATTCAGTCTTGGCATAAGTGGACAAAAATTATGCTTATTAAATCTACTGTCTGCACTCAAAAGTGAAATGTCAGTCTTCGCTATCTTACATCTAAGCAAGGCAAACATATCTGCTAATTATAATGCAGTACATGGGTTAAAATATGTTATTTTTAAAAATAGAATTGTGACATTTGTTGTTCATTTCATAACTGATTAAGGATACTTCAACCTCATTTTGTAGAAAAGTATATAATGAAATTCAATTCAAATAGACATATAAGAGAGCCAATTAAATGTAATAGCTAAAGGCACCAGGCTAGAAACAAGGAAATTGTGAGTTTTAGGAGTGACTCTACCCCCAAAGACACACACAGATGTCCATGACAACAATTGTATTATTTTTCTAAAAGAAACAACCACCTGTTCCATTAATTCTTTGAATCATGGAAGTTCTGATGCACCGTCTGTTATTCATCTATGTATCTATCATCTATCTATCTATCTATCTATCTATCTATCTATCTATCTATCTATCTATCTATCTATCATCTATATCTATCTATCTATCTATCTATCTATCTATCTATCTATCATCTATCTATCATTTATTAAATGTATATGCTGTCCATCTCCTCAATAGGGTGACTCTGAGCAGTTAAGTTATGCCTCTTTGCTGAAAAACATGGACATCAAAATACGCAAGATCTTGCTGCCATTCAGTAGATGTTAGTGCAAAACTGTATCGTTTCTGTTAAGTTTGCATGAAGAGTCTGTTAAGTTTGCATGAAGAGTCAGATGCGAAGAGCTTCAGTGAAGAGTTTATTAAGTGACTACAGCTCGAATGGACCCAACTTGGCTGGGCTACGGCTGCTACTTATAGCCAGCAGCCGTAGTTGCCAGCCAATCAGAGTGCAGGGTTTTCCCGCACTTTTTTAAACTAATCATATTTGACATTTTACAAGAACAATTCAAACTAAACCAATAACATTCAAACCTACATACATAACACCCCTCCCCACTAGGTTCAGTCCATACCAAACCCAACCTATCTACCTATCTAATGTATTCTTTTAAATAGGTGGGGCTCTTGTGTGTACGTTGAGACCTTCATGGTTCAGAAGTTTTAACATTCTCACTCAGTGAGAGGAAATATGTCTGCTGACACATTTCCCAGTGGGACTTCCTGTGAAAGAAAGACCTGTTTGATTGTTAGAATCTGGTCTCTCCTCCCAACCATCTCCAGCCCAATGTCAGCACCCAAGTCAGGTAGTGATGTACAATCTTCCACTTCTAAGGATGGTTTTGGCATTATGACAGTGTTTTGGAATGGTCCCT
>CM019151.1:127619598-127649162 GCA_009733165.1 Naja naja | reverse complement strand
GACCTTCATGGTTCAGAAGTTTTAACATTCTCACCCAGTGAGAGGAGAGGAAATGTGTCTGCTGACATTTCCCACTGGGACTTCCTGTGAAGAAGAGACCCTGTTTGATTGTTAGAATCTGAGTCTCTCCTCCCCAACCCTCTCCAGCCCAATGTCAGCACCCAAGTCAGGTAGTGATGTACAATCTTCCTTCTAAGGATGGATTTTGGCATTGTGACAGGTTTTGGAATGGTTCCTGTCATAATGGCTGCGTACACCCTGGGTTGATTCTTGCTTGCTGATTTTCCTCCTGTTCCTCCTTCCCCCTAGAATTGACATCAGGTGAGGCTAGAGAAGTAACAAGTGCGATGTTCCTGAGAACCTGGATCTAAGTTGATCAATGTGCCTGCTCCAGAGGAGTCCATCCTCTGTTTGCACCCTGTGAATGAGGGCCTGTGATCTGAGTTATCTCAGCAGGAATCCACAAGGTTCACCCATAAGGTTCTTAGCATAAACAGAATCACCCACACTGAATGTGCGAACTTTGGAAGTGGAATCTAGTGAGTGCGTTGGAGTGCGTAAGTGGGATGAAGGTGGTCAAGGGAAGACCTAAGTTTCCTACCCATCAACAACTCTGCTGGGGATAAGTTATTAGATGGGTTAGGATGATGTGCTGAACACTAAAGTTTTCAACTTTCTCAGTGATGTCCCAGGACCCAGTTGCTGAAGCTTCTCCTTTGGCGTGTACCATCACGTTCAGCCCGGCCGTTAGCAGAAGGGTGCCCAGGGGCAGTGAGGGCATGTCTGATACCCTGTTGTGCTAAATAGGATTCAAAAAGTTGGATGTAAAGGGGGCCATTGTCAGAGACAAGAACATCAGGTAACCGTGGGTTACAAAAGTTTTTGAGCTGCTTGATGACAGCATCAGTTGTAGTGGATGCCATAGGAATTACCTCTAGCCATTTGGAATATGCATCTACTATAATAAGAAAGGTGTGCCCTCTGGTAGGGCCTGCAAATCAATGTGAATCCTAGACCATGGGCCCCTAGGACATTCCCATTCCTGTTTGGGGGTGAGAGGTGGGGCAGGCCTGACTACCTGACAGTTGGGACAAGATGCAAGTTTTCAACCATTTGTCAATACCTGGCCACCATACATAACTCCTGGCCAATCCCTTCATCTTTACAATACCAGGATGACCCTCATGTAACATTTCCAAAACCTCTTTTTGTAGTTTTGCAGGAATAACCACCCTGTTACCCCACAAAATACATCCTCTTAATACAGATAATTCAGTTTGCCTGGACTTAAAGGTTGGGCCAGGTGAGGTAGATCTTGAAGAGGCCAACCTTTCTTAATCCAGCCTATAGGGCAATAAAGTGTCTTTGGCAGTCTCTCTGTTTCAGCAGCATGCACTGGAAGCTTGGCAGCAGTTTCTAGGAAAAAGGTGTGTGTTTCAGGTTCAAAGTCCTCCTTGTGGCAAGGAAGTGGGCAGCGACTCAGTGCATCAGCATGTCCAATGTCCTTGCCAGGCTTGTGGATAAGTTTGGAATAAGCAGCAAGAAATTCAGTCCACCTCAGCATTCTTGGTGACAGGATAGTAGGTGTAGGTTTATCTCCTGCCACAATGCCTAACAAAGGTTTGTGATCTGTAACAATGGTAAATGTTCTCCCATACAAATATTCATGAAATTTCTTGACAGCTGCAACAATTGCCAATGCTTCCTTGTCCAATTGGCTGTAATTCCTCTCTGCTTTGGTCAAAGTGCGAGAGTAAAATGCAATAGGGCTTCTCTCCCACTGGGAAGCCTGTGGCTCAAACCCCCACTCCAAAGGGGATGCATCACAAGTCAGTACAACAGGTACAACAAATTCTCAGAGAACTGTATCAGTACAGCATCAGACGTGATTAGTCTTTTAATACTGTTAAATGCTGATTGTTCCTTCCTCCAGACCCAAACAGACTTTTTGTCAAGTAATCATTGCAATGGTTCTGCAATGGTTGCCTTCTCAGGTAGGAACATGTGATAAAAGTTAATGAGTCCAAGGAAAGCTTGCAAATCTGTTTTGCATTTGGGTCTAAGGGCTTCTTTGTTGCTTTAACCTTGGCATGTGTAGGTGGATGCCATGCTTGTCAATCATATAGCCCAGGAACTCAACCTTGTCAGTTCTCAGAGTGCATTTTTCTTCCTTGTCTAACAACCTGCTTTCCTGAATCTGGTAAGGACTTCTCTGAGTCTTTCTTGTAACTTGAGTATCATTTTCAGCAGAGATTAACACATCATCAAGTAAGCACTACCTGGCAGTCCTTGGAGCATCCTTTCCATACTTTGAAAGATGCCTGGTGCCACACTCTCCAAATTGTAACCTTTTACATTTGAAGGCACCTCTATGAGTCACAATGGTTTGTGCCTCTGCAGTGGCATCATCAACTGTTAGTTGTTGATATGCCTGGGCCAGATCCAAATTGGCAAAGACTGTACCCCTGCCAAGTGAATGTAATAGATGATGCACCACTGGAACTGGGTATGCGCTCTGCTGCAGCGCATGGTTCAGTGTCCCCTTATAGTGCCCACAGATTCTTACTGACCCATCAGTCTTGACAGGTGTGACTATGGGTGTCTCCCACCTGGAGTGGTCAGTGGGCTCTAAAACTCCTTGAGCTATTAGTTTATCTAATTGTGCATCAATTTTTTCCTTTAAGGCAAATGGGACCCTTCTGGGCTTTAAACGAATTGGGGGCACCTTGGGATCTAGATTGAAAGTGATAGGGGTCCTCATATACGTGCCCAATCCTTCGCTGAAGACCTCTGGAAACTCAGACTTCAAGGCCTCCTCCCATTCAGAGTTGCTCACGTGATTGATGCCAGTCACCTCGATGCCTAGTGGATTGAACCACTCAAGTCCCAGCAAGCTTGGGCAATCCTTGTCCACGATGGTCAGGGGCAAATGTTTGGTGTGGCCTGTGAACTTCACATTGAATTCTCTTGTTCCAACTACTGGAATCTTGTTCCCTTGGTAGTCTTTAAGAGTCAGTGCTTGCTTCTGGAAATGTTTCTTCTGAATGTTGGGAAGTAGCCTGTGAATAGTGTCCCATGACACCATAGATAAATAGGACCCTGAGTCCACTTCCGTTTGGCAAGGCCTTCCTTCAATGAGTACCTTCACATGTACTTTTCTGCTTCTTAAGGTTGAAGAATGACCAATGGTGACTGTTTGATGAGTTTCATTCTTCTCCTTTGCTTCTGAGTTGTGCCCCATTTTCTCACTGAAGTTGTTGGGCTTGAAATCTTTGTCAGGAAACTTTCTTCTGGTGGAGTTCTGGATGATTTGCAGACTCTTGCTAAGTGACCTCTTTTTTCACAACAAAGGCAGATGGTATCAAAAAACTTGCATTCAGTGCGGGGTGCCCCCACAACCTCTGCAATAAAAGTCTTGCCTTTTTCTTCCCAGGTCTTTCTTTTTCTTTTCCATTCTGAGTCTATAAATTCCTTCCTCCACCTCACTGCAGTCTGATTCAGAATCTATTTGCTTGCAATGAGTTGTTGTGGACTTTTCCACATCAGAATGGCTTGAGGCCTTGTTAATTTTCTTCATGGCTGCCGCTGAGGACTTAGTGGCTTCTGCTGAGGAGGCCTCTTCTATGGCTTCCTTCAACGTGATCTTAGGTTTTAATAACAATTTGCTCTGAAGCACCTTGTCTTTGAGGCCTAGAACAAATCGATCGTGCATGGCCTCCTCCAAGTTGTTAAACTCGCATGCACCCCCAATGTCTCTTAAACTTGCCATGAAGTCGTTAACGTTTTCGCTTTCCCCTTGATCCTGACGGTAAAACTCGTGTCTCTTAATGAGGCACGATACTTGTGGGGCGTAATGGGCTCTTAAAAGCTTTTCTAAACCAGGCCATTCCATTACCTTCACGTCTGCAGCTCCCGCCAATGCCTTCGCCATCTTGAAGACTGCCGGACCGCAGTGCATAAGAAAGACCGCCCTCTTCCACTTCTTGGAGATGTCGGCGAGGTTGTTTTCTTCCAAATACATTTGGAAGCGATCTGCATACGATTCCCAGTCTTCTGCCACTGGATCGAACAGGGCTGGGGGGGTGTTCAGCGCAGCCGTCTCGCTCTTCTGCTTGTCTTCCACATCGTCTTCTCTTCAGGGGAATCCCACCTTTGTCGCCAGTGTTAAGTTTGCATGAAGAGTCAGACGCAAAGAGCTTCAGTGAAGAGTTTATTAGTGACTACAGCTCGAATGAACCTGTCTTGGCTGGGCTACGGCTGCTACTTATAGCCAGCAGCCACAGTTGCCAGCCAATCAGAGTGCAGGGTTTTCCCGCACTTTTCAAACCAATCCTATTTGACATTTTACAAGAACAATTCAAACTAAACCAATGACATTCAAATCTACATACATAACAGTTTCATTGAAATGAAATGCATGTATAAGAACCTCATCGATTTACTGGACTTATAAATGTCATGTTTTCAACTTGGTAATTGACTGGAGAATCATAAAAGTATTTGCAATAGATAAAATAATGAAAAGAATTATTATATTGTTTGCTTTGCTTCTACTTTGGTAAAGTATGGTTCCAAAACAAAATAAAACAAAACAAAACCCTGATCTGGTATCAGACAAGGCATAAGAAGAGATTCACTTATAAGAAAATGTCTCATATTATTTCTTGTAACAACCATAATGCTACTAGGCAGGCAACATTGATTTCATCAGACACATAAGATTGTTAATATTAGACCACTCTAGAGTGAATGCAGGGGTAAAATATAACTTTATTTGAAAATAATATGTAGCATTAATATCAGAAATATTAGACCCTTCAAAGTTGTCAGCTTGCATTATCACTGCTCAGTATGGATGGGTGAACACATATGATACGTTAGTGTTCAAGGTTTGCAATAAATTTATACTTTGATCCCTATCGAAAGAGATTACAGCAGCATTCCTTCCAGATTCTTATATGTTATGAGCTTCTGCTCAATTGCAATTCATTGTATGTTGTGGAAGAGATGTTTGGTTCTGAGATTATTCAAACTGCATTGGGTCAGATGTTTTACATGTTTTCTACTTAGGTCTATATCAGCAGCAATTATCAGGAAGACTATATTTTTGTTATGTTATGCATTTGTTATATTATGCAACCGTAGAAATGGTGGTAGATTTTAGCAGAAACCTTCCCATACTACCACCTCTTACAATGCTAGATAATACAGTATCAACAGTAGAGACCTTCAAATTTCTAGGTTCTATCATATCACAAGACCTAAAATGGACACCTAGCATCAAAAATATCATCAAAAAAGCACAACAAAGAATGTTCTTCCTGCGGCAACTCAGAAAGCTCAAACTGGCCAAGGCGCTGCTGATACAGTTCTACAGAGGAATTATTGAGTCTGTCATCTGCACCTCTATAACTGTTTGGTTTGGTTCTGCAATCCAACAAGACAGACACAGACTTCAGAGGATAATTAGGATTGCAGAAAAAACAATTGCTACCTACCTGCCTTTCATTGAGGACCTGTATACTGCACGATTCAAAAAGAGGGCTGTAAAAGTATTTACAGACCTCTCACATCCTGGACATAAACTGTTTAACTCCTACCCTCAAAACGACTCTATAGAGCACTGCACACCAGAACAACTAGACCCAAGAACCATTTTTCCCCGAACACCACCACGCTGCTAAACAAATAATTCCCTCAACACTGTCAAACTATTTACTAAGTCTGCATTACTATTACTATTAATCTTCCCATCCTTCCTTTACCCATCTCCTCCCACTTATGACTGTATGACTCTAACCTTGTTGCTTGTATCCTAATGATTTTTTATTGACTATTTCCTAGTATGATTTGATTGCTTATTGTACCCTATGACTATTATTAAGTGTTATACCTTATGATTCTTGACTCTTGATGAATGTATCTTTCTTTTATGTACACTGAGAGCATATGCACCAAGACAAATTCCTTGTGTGTCCAATCACACTTGGCCAATAAAGTATCCTATCCTATCCTATCTATCCTATCCTATCCTATCCTATCCTATCCTATTATATTCATTGCTCTATGCACAATACTAAAAAAAATGTTTTGAAATAGTGCAGTGGATGCACTGAACCTTTAAAGACTTGGCTAGTATATTTTGATTGTTACACTTTGCTAATCACCAAAACTAGAAAATATATCCAAGATCGTGTGCATGTATGTGTGTCTGTCTATCTGTTTCTCTCCCTCTCTTACTCTCTCTGTGAATCTCTGTGTGTATTTTCCAAAATAAGGGTGAAAATAAAGAGCAGGAAGTTCCTGAAAGTTCCAGATATCGACATAATCTTCTGCACCTTATGTCATTATGCTTAATTTAAAAAAAAACACAGAGAAATAAACAGCCCAGTAATCTACTAAGGATCTTTTCTCCTAAAGCTCTGCAGAGAGGGTTGTTCTTTATTGGATATGAGCATCTCTGATTTCTGACTCCAGAACACTGGAATACTTGTGTTTATTCTGAATTAATTCTGAAATGGCAGAGTTGATTAAGCAGATTTGGCATACCCAATCACTCTGGATTTATAGACCATCTAAAATGCATAACCTATAGCTCTTTCAATTGTAGCTGCAAAAGATTAAAAACTGACTGCATGTTCTAGAAAACACAACTGTATTTATTTATTTATTTATTTTATTTTATTGGATTTATATGCCACCCCATCTCCGGGGACTCAAGGCTTACACGCAATATATAAACAATAAATACGTCTTTATCAAATTCAATCCAATTATAAAATCAATTAAAATACCCTTAAATTAAAATTCCCAGCCCTGCTCAGTCCAGTCCAGCCTGTACAAACAGCCAAGTCTTGAGATCACGGTGGAAGGAGCACAGGTCCAGGGCCAAACGCAGATCTAGAGGTAGCTGATTCCAAAGGGTGGGCACCCCCACAGAGAAGGCCCTCCCCTGGGGGACCGCCAACCGACATTGTCTGGCTGACGGCACCCCCAGGAGGGCCTGCCTATGGGAACGTACCGGGCGATCGGACCTCAATGCTGGTAGGAGGTGCTCCTGCAAGTACCCCGGACCCGAACCATGCAGGGTATAGAGGGTATAGAGGCTATTCAGTGTTAGATATGATTTGATTATCATATCTAACACTGAAAATAAGCTTCCTTTATCAGATGAAATGGAGTTTGCCTTCCTCATAATTTTTGTCATTTGCCATCATTTTGGCCCTTTTAAACATTTCTTTTCTGGCCAAGAGTTTTGTGTGTGTGTGTGTTTGTGTGTTTGCGTGTGTGTACAAACACACAGAAGGGACTTGGCATGTGGATATTTGACTATTTGTGGTATCTCAGGAAGGTTTGGAGGAGAATATTCCCAGCTTCCTTTTTCTGTGTGTTTTAAAAATAGGCCTAGAGGAAGATTTTTCAAAACTGAAAAATTAAGTCATTTATTGATTTAATTTTTACTGACAATTCAGCAATGTAATCTTAGATTATCAGAAGTGGAGTTAAACGGGCATTTATTTTCCACTCTACTTGTAGTCTACCATACAAATAACTTAAAGTTCAGTATTTGCTTCTCATGTAAACCTTCATGGAAGGATTAGCTGTGGCATTCATTAATTGCCAGATGAATGTGTGTACACTCCATTCTATAATCCAGTTAAGCTGAAAGTTCCTGACTGATAGTTTGTGCATTCAATACCTAGAGATGCACATAGTAATTCCTGTGAAATAAGCCAACTATGTTTGCTAAGGAAGCAAGGGAATAAATACCCTTTTCTCTGTTCCTTCTTAAATTGCAGTTTAATTTCACTTCCTTTTACACCCAGCATGTCCACAGATCCAGAAAAACCTGGATATGATGTTTCCCATCTAATTTTGGCACCCTGATATATATGGTGTGGGTGTGAATGTGAATGTGTATGTATCACTAAAAGTGCCTTAATAGGGCATTTGTTTCGCATGCACAAATCGTTATAGGAAGTCATACTATATATTTAATAATATATTAAATATATGATTCCTAAGCAGAACAGGAGTAGTGGTCCAACGTTTTTATAAGTTTATCAGTCTGGGGAAAGCTGTTCTATACATTCTGGCCTCTTCATAAAATGATCACAGTAAATATTAGGATGGTGCTAACTTTTGGTTTGAAAGGAATTCTGTTGAGCTAGACTTTTTGTTTGAATCTGTAAACTGAATCTTCAGAACACTGTGAATATCTAATTGAACCAGTTGCTTCCAAAGTTGTTTGAATCCATTCTGGAGATCTGAAAAAGCTTTTATGCTAGTGTAAATGCGTTTTTCCAAATAGGTTGAAAAACCTGAATCAATTCAATCCAATTTTTTCAAATTGTTTCAAAAGCCATTAAAAAACCAATTTAACTATTTGAACCAATGTAGGCAGTTACATACCCCTAAATATTTTATTTGTCTTCCTTAAAAGCTTTTAATTAATGTATTAATTTGAAGCAGAAAAAAATGATAACTCATGCCAAAAGATGGTGAGGCTGCCGCTGCTGGTGATAATGGAGGAGGAGGATAGAAAGGCCACATTTTCTTTCTTTTCTTTAAAAAAAAATCAGATTTGAAAAGCTTTGTAGACAAGCTGTCAAAATCTGGGCTGTAATATCCTAACCTTTATAAATAATCCCAAAAGCCTAGCTAATCAATTGAAGATCATAAAATATTAGACTTAATACTGCAAAGTGGTGCTATATAATTCACATAACAAGCTCCTACATAATTCAAACAGCAAACATATTCTTCTCCTCAATGATGGGAGGTTGTTTAGATCAGCAGGAGAATGTCAACACATGCCACATTTCATGGATCTGCTGTTTTTCCGAGAACCCTATTAAGTTAATTGCTGGTTTCTGACAGCAGAGAGCATGCTGGGAACACAGCAAGCTTTATTAGCCTTTCGGGCATTTGCAGACATCAGCCATTTTGCCCCTACTTGCATAAGATGAGGAGCTGCACAGGAGAACTAAATCAAATTACAAGACAATCAATGCTCTTGGCATCGCCTTTGTGCAAAGTTCCTTTGACATTCTAAAGAGGTTTCAGTGCCAAACATGGGCCTGTTTAGTTTTTACAACCATTTCCTATACACGCTGCAAGAAAGGGAGGTGGGAGCAGTGGGCAAAAACTAATCAAGCAATTTACCTCACATTTCATTGCATAGGTGAATAGCCTAAAATATGCAATCAGACTATGCTGCCTCACATATACTTAACGAAGCTTTGTTGGTAGCTATTAATAGAAAAACAGCCTCCAAGTATATTAACAACACATTAGAGTTTTCATTAACTATGTGCTTTGAGGCATTAATGTCAAAAACATCATAAAACACAGTTCTCTCACCTCCACCTCCTCTCGCAATCCCTCCAGCTATAGGAGACAGGGGGCTTGAAAAATGTCTACAAGCCTGACTTCTGGTCTATGCCCATATGTATTTTTCTGGTTATTAAGTGGCAGTAGAGGGCAGCCTTTTCTTCCTGGTACAGTAAGGGTGGATAACCTTTGGCCCCTCCAGATGTTGCTTAATATTACACATTCTTCACCATTGGCTATGATTGCAGGAGTTGCTAGGAGTTTAGCATCTCTGGAAAGCCACTGGTCCCCTATCATTATCATATATCTTTTTTGATGCTCACAGACCTGATTTTCATTCCAAATTATTGAGTACTCCAATCTTCATAGCATTGGTGAAATTTATCAAATCAAGAATCTAGCACCAGAGAGAAGTCAGAGAGACAATAGAATGATTCTGTAGACAATGCTATGTAGTCAGGGCAGCAGTAAACAGATATGGGCTGAATGTTTCAGCAAGTCTGACAACATTCACCACAGCTTGCTTGCTTGTTGCCTTTCTTCAAAAATTACTCAACATTCAGTAAATAGATTTCAGCATACATATTGATCTGTATGCCCATTCTTCTTAGAATGGGCTTTATTTTTGTGCACGTTTGATATATTGAGCATCCCTGACAATTATGTCCAAATTCTAAAATCATCAGATTCATTGCTTCCTGACTCTCTTCCCCACCCAACCATGCTTTCATGACATGACATGCCCAACCATCTCCTTTACAAGCCAGAACCACAAAATTTGGGATGATCCTCCCCTCCCCCCGGGGACAGCTTTCAGCTGTCACAAAGGAAGTAGCTTTTTCTGCTTCCTACCAGTTAACTTATTATTTTCCTCCATGTTGGTGCAGTTAGGTTGGAATTCATTTTGTCTATGTATATGCACTGTATATGTCTATGTGTTTTTCCCTAGCAAAGATTAGCAGCCACAGAGATGAAATGACTGGGCCATTTTTGGAAGGGTGTGCCTAGGACTTTATCTAAGTCATGGACAATGGATAAGCCAGTTAACTCTAAATAATTCTTCTTGAAGAAGGGAGTTAGCTGACCTGGCTTAAACTGGAGCTAAAACTAATTCTATATACTCATTGGCAGGATCAATTAATTCAATTTTAATTTTTTATGACATATTTTCCTCCACTTCCTAGGATAACTGACTGAGAAGTTAGAACTAACTGACATGAATGCAGAGTAAGCATTGTACTCTATATACTACAAGGAGACACATAAGATATTCAGTACTTAGAATAAGTGATGAAAAACACTTAGTCAGAATAATTTTCTTTCACATTTTAGATTATTTCAGGACAGTTTTTTTGGATGCTGGTAATTATATTTACCATTAAGTGAAGTAAGCAAATCACCCATTTCTACTATCAAATTCAATAGATTGCATATTTTTTCTTTTGCTCCTTCAGTCTAGCTAATTTGCTTTCAGTGGTTCCTTTAAAAGAGAAGACAATATTTGTGGATGGAGAATGGGGCTCCTGCAGCTATTAGTGATGAGATGTTCATGAGAGAATTCCTCCTGCAGGGCTTCTTCAGATTAGGAAATAGAAGCTGCAAAGGAGGACATAAAGGAATAGAAGGGTAAGTAACAGAAAATTTATATAAAGTAAGTTCAAAAACATGAACAAGAAGGAAATCAAACAAAGTCTGAAGCCCATATATGATAGAAGATTAGAAGCCTCTTTTGCTAGGGAAAAAGCAAATTAGCATTATATTGTATGAAAAAAGGAGTCCAAAGAACAGTTGGCTTATCTTTAGTATACATCATCTATTTAACGTGTTCCAATTTATATCAACAACCAGACTCCAAAATAGCCATTACAAAATTTGAATTTGAGCCTTCAGTCCAGAATCCTCCATCAAGCTATATGAGTAGATTCTGCTTTCAGTTTTCTTCTCACAAATTGCTGATGCTGTTGTTCCTTGTCTGTCTTCTTCCTTGAGAAAGTTTATTTTCTTGAAACAACCATATAAACAATATTTTCATTACAATAGCAATAGTACTTAGACTTATATACCACTTCATAGTCCTTTATAGGCCCATCTAGGCAGTTTACAGAGTTAGCCTATTACCCCACAACCATCTGGGCCCTCATTTTATCACTCTTGGAAGGATAGAAGGCTGAGTCCAACAAACAGTGCAACTTTTTAGTACCTAAGAATCCAGAGCTAAATTTTGACATTTGGAGATTAAATTTACATCTTTTTAAAGCTTCTTTATACAATGAACGTTGAATTCTTATTGCCATCAGATGCGTGTATATGCATATTTCTGTAACAAACACAGTAAGAAAGTTGCACCTTTATAAGAAACTGGGAATTGAATCTCGTAGCACTCAATGAGTAAACAAGTATCAAGATTCTATTCAAATGTCCTTAAAGTCACAAGATTGAATTGTTAAAAAACCTTGCAGAGATGTTTCAAGTGAAAAGTTCCTTTTGGAATAATTCTTGTTTGATTCAAAAGATATTCATATTTAACAAGTGAGCAACTTTTGAAAGATGAACAACCAATGTCAAGCCAATAATATGCAAAATAAGGACAGTAGTTCATGCATAAAGTTTGATAACATGCATCACTCACACTCATCAATAGGGTGCCCCAGAAGGCTTGAGAAGTAGCTCATATTACTGAGAAAAGAAAACAGAAACAGAAGCCCCCATTCCTGTTTCCTGCAGCAACTTTAATGTTGCAGATCAAGCACAGCACATCAATGAATGGAAACAGGTTTGAATCCTGTTGGATGAATCAGTAAAAATAATGTACAGATCCTATAGTAAGTTAATCAGAAAAGTAATAATGATAAAAATAATGAGGCACTAACTCAATGTGATTGTGGGGATTGCTCCAAAGGGAATGACAGCCAGGCAAAGACTGCCCCTCACGTAAGCAATATGGTAAGATGTAAATTACGGAAATCCATACTAATTGGTTATCAGCTGGGTCAACAAGGACTGCTCTAGTTCTTGGATATTTGGTGACAAATGGGCTACTGAACTCAAGATTCTTAGCTGAACAATCAGAGTCATCAGCTGCAAGATTACTGGAAGAAAAGTTGTTTGCGTATTGCAAAAACTGAAAATGGTCTGTTATTACAAATCCAATGATAACTGAAAAGAAAGCACCAATTCTGGGAAAAAAAACAAGATCCAGAATCAAAAATAACAGAACATAGGCTAGCAAATCAAGGTCAATTTTAATAGGAAATAAAGTATTCACAGAAGAATTGGAAAAACTGCAAAGATCTATCCATGACAAAGCAACTAAAGCCTTGAAAAAAGTAGCTCAGACTATAAATGCAAATTAGGAAGAGTCTATAGCACCAGCAATAGCCAAGAAGATTAGCAGATACAAAACTCAAATAGCGTACCATAGGCAGAGTCTCCAAACCAGAAATATTTCTACTAATCCAACAATGGAGAGAATACAGTCAATACCTGACAAAGAAAAAATAGTGGCATGACAAAGTAGCATTAATGCTGCACTGGAATATCTCCAAAAATACCATTTACCTGCAAGCAAAAACTATTTGGACCATTAAATAGGCAAAATAATAGAAAATGAAGAAGCTAAATTACTCTGGGACTTTAGAATTCAATGAGATAAGCATTTCCCACACAATAACTCAGACTTAAAAATTGTTGATAAGAAAGACAAAAAATAATCTGGGTCATAATATCTGAAAACAGCAAAATAGAAAAGAAAGAACTGCAGAAAATCACAGAATGTAAATACCTGAAATAGAAGTAGAACAACTGTGGCAAAAGAAAAGAAAGTAGTACTGATAATAATTGGTTGTTTGAGTGCATTTCCAAAACATCTGGAGCACCACTTGAACATCATTAGCATTGGAAAAAAAATCACAATCCGTCAATTGCAAAAGGCAGCTTTACTGAGAGCAACCAATGTCCTGCAAGACCTTTAATATTATTAAACAATAATATCTTCCTACCCCAGGTTCTTGAGGAAGACTTGATACATGGACAAAAATACCACATCCAGTTTAAACACCTGGCTGTCTGTGCAACTAATCACAACAATCAATCTTTTGATCAAAGATGCCTTGGTGGTGCAGGCTGTTAATAGCCTAGCACTTAGTTCCAGCTGCCTGTAATTATTGCAGGCTCAAATCCCATCAGGCTCAAGGTTGACTCAGCCTTCCATCCTCTCGGGTTAGGTAAACTGAAGACCCAAGATTGTTGGGGGCAATAAGCTGACTTTGTAAAAATGCCGCTTAGTAATAAGCAGGCATATACAATGGAAGGAAGGCTATTGCTGAGCGCATTGGGTTGTATCCCAAAAATTGTAAGCCGCCCTGAGTCTCCGGAGAAGGGCGGGATATAAATATGAATTTTAAAAAACCAATGAATTAAAATGTTTTGATTATGCTGCATTATATGAAAAACAATTTCACTTAAAAGCCATTGGGATGAGCTTTTTAATTTTTGAACTAAAGTGGGGGGAAATATCCAGAGGGCTTTTATGGTGTAATGATGAGGGCAATCTAAGCTTAGGAAGACAGATTTAGCCACAGAAATTCCAAAGAAAACTTTGAAAACTTAAAAAAAAATTACTATCTCTTAGTTTAACCAATTACAGATTTCTTGCTGTGAGGGTGAAACAGAAGAAAAGATCCCTATTATGGCGCACTTTGCTCCTGGAGGATAAACAGGATGTCAATCTATAAATAGATTTAATATTTAGCTGAAACTCTCAGCTGTCAAGTTCCTATATGAGTTAGATTTGCTGGTTCTATGATATGTGAACTAAGTACTTAATTGCATGTATATCAATTGATGAACACTTACAGTTGCCTGAGGATACTTGGAATGTTAAACATTCAAGTCTAGACTGGGTTGGATTTCCTGTAGCCAGCAGATTTTTAAGTAAAGGCCTAGCCCAACTATCTTAGCTACACAAACTACTGCCTTAACAAATCAACATGTAGGAGATACCAGGAATGCCCATGTTGATGCACACATACACACACACACACAGGGTTTCTTGACAATTTTACAGATATTAGATAATAGAAAATGGTGCATAGCTTCATCCATTGAAGCAGATATATGACCTGAGCAAAAGATAGTCTGGGAAGGAGTTTTTTTAGCACAGTGGTCCCCAACTTTTTGGGCACCAGGGACTGGTTCTGTGGAGAAAGGTTTTTCTGCAGACCGGAAGGGGTATGGTTTCACATGCTGCCTGCATCCCATGGATGGGGCTTCACTTGTTTGCGTGGCACAGCTTCTGGCATGCCACAGAGTCAAGTAAATGAAATTTCTAATTTTGAAATTTTAATTTTAATTAATGAAATGTTTAATTTCTAATGCAATAAATATCAATAGATATAAACCAAAGCCTTTTCATGACCTCAGTTATTTTTAAGAATGTAGAGGGACCTTGGGACAAAAATGTTTGAAAACTGGTGACTTAAAGGTAAATGCAAAAGAAGCCTGGTCAATGCTCTTAATTGCTATCTAATATTAAAGCTTAGCAAAGTCAATATTACTCTCTAGCCATAAACAAAGGAATATTAAACAGAAAGCTCTCCAGCAACTTTCTTGTACAAGATTAAAGAACATCTATTTCAACAGCAGTGGCCTATCATTTTTGGATGGAAAATAAATGAAGAACTGAAAGAGAGGTAATGGAGAATTTAGTGTCAAGGATGCCATAGGTACATTACCACTTGCCTAAAGAAACTGAAAAGTAAATGACACAGTATACACCAGGGGTGTCAAACTAGCAGTGTCATGGCGGCATCACGTGACGTATCAGGACTTTTTTCCCCTTCACTAAACCGGGTGGGGGCAGGACCAGCACGTGCCGCATCAGGCTTGCGGGCTGCAAGTTTGACACCCTTGGTACACACTATACTTCAATGACAATTAAGGAACAGCACTAGTCTACCTCAATATCAGGACATGGTGTTGGATTATCCTGAACTCCACTTATCAGAGTTAAAATACCATGGCATTTTACATCTACTCTACAAAAACACCAAAAAGAAAGAGAACAACATCAGTGTAGATCAGTGTTTTCCAAACTTGGAAACTTTAAGTTGTATGGACTTCAATTCCCAGAATTTCTCAGCCAGGGGTTTGGAAAAAAAAATACTAATGCATATAATTGATTCTCACCTGTCACAATGAAACCTGCAAAACTCTGCTCACCATCACAGAAATAAGTCTCATTAAAATAAAAAAGAGATTTAGTCCTAAACAGACTGCAACTAGGATTCAAAATGAAGACATTGTTTAATGACAGCAGATATTCTTCAATTGTACTAGTTTTGAATCTTGGCTGGAGAAGACTAATTTGGAATTAATGATGTTAAGGAGAATATTGGTGGTGGGTAAAAGGGGAATGGAGAAAGAAACTGAAAGATTTAAACTGAAATATGATCATTTCTAAAGTCCTGCCCTACTTCTGAAGTTCACCTGCCATCTTCAACCAGCAGGCACTGGAATTTCAGACTAGATCCTTGCCCTACTGGTGAAGCAAATCAAATTCTGAAGATAGCAGCAAAAATTGGAGTGGTATTGTTATTTCTGAGGTCCTAGATTGCTCTTGTTATCCCTACTAGTCTCTAATGCTCCTTGTTAGGTTGAGCTACATGACTGTTTTGACAATCTATGATAAGTCCTGACTTGAAATGTAGGTCCTGTACTTTCAAATGTATGTCATGCAAACTGAGTGAGGGAAAAAAAAAACTTTTTATGAATGTCACTCTCGAAAATATATAGCTCAGGGGAAAATGCCTTAAAGAAACAAAAAGCCATGGAATCTAAAATATTAGGCACCCAGCAGAGTTTCATACAGCAGTTGTTTCTAATCTCAAAAACATTTGTTCAATTTTAGAAGTAGGTCTGAACACAGTTTATTTTATAAGGAGAGTAGACTGCCACTTTTCAATTTCTTTTACTTTTATTTTTCAACCAATCACTGCATTTCTAAATTGATACATTTCTTCCCTTCTTCTGGCATTTTTGCTTCCCATGGATGAAATAACCATCCCTCACCGCAGCATATTCATTATTTAGAATTTAAAAAAATCTCATTATGAGAAGTTTCTTTAAGCATGTTTTGGACAGAATACCTTAATCCATCAAGAATGCCAAGCCATTAAATAGTTGGGCTGTACCAAAAAAAAAAAAAAGGGGGGGGAGGCTTTTACCCTGGGCAGAACATTTAGAAAGAGGGAAAGTACAATGAAGAAATGTCAAAAAGAGTAAACTTAACAAAACCTAAATGAAATCAACATACTCTCTGACAAGCTGACAGCCTAACAAGCTAATTACTGCAGTCATAATTAACACCTAGCAAAGTGCACACAGCACAGCACCTTGAAGCAACTAGGAACCTGTTAAGCAAGAAGTTACACCTTAAAAGGAACCCATTAACCTGAGGAGAAACACAGTACTTAAAGGGAATTACTCATAGCTTTAAAAACTTCAGTAAATAATGAACTAAGTATTGCCATACCAAGAAACACTTTATTATACAATCCTGGCATGTAGTGATATGATCACTTAGTACCTCATTGTGTTACAGATTCCTTTAACAATTCTAACTTGATCACAATTGGAGATAGGATACCGGGATACCTTTTAATCTCTGAAGAGGAAATAAACTCCCATTTGGTCAATCATTTATTAGGAATAACCAAAATAACTCCAAAAGTAAAGCTTGCATCTGTATTGGGGTGACGTTTTGGTTCACTTTAATTAGTTATTTCCCAATAAGCTATGAATCCCCGCATTTGCACAGATGCTGGGAATTATTATTTTTTCCAAATTAAGGATTACTAGATGGCCAATGCACAATGACTGAAGAATTTCACATCAACACTGTTTCAAAAATGATGTGAAAGAACCGCTCTCATATGAAAAGCTCAAAAGGTTACGAATAAAATGAAAGAATAAAAGAGAAACTTGAATCTCACTGAAGATGGCAGAATTTACTGAGGTGGTCAAATTGACTTGTTTGGTTAGAGGAAGGACATGTTTATTGCTGATTGGAAGGCCCTTATAGACCTGTTGTATAAAACGGGGAGAAATGAGCTTATGATTTATGGTTCCCAGGATTAAACAGGACAGATTGTAGAAAGAAAAATGTAATGATGTAACTTTAGAAGGGCTTCAAGGGAAGGGTAGACTGAACACATTTCTGCAAACAATGGAACTGATGACTGCGATAGAATCAAAAGCCAACAAGTATACTAGCTGTTTGATAATTTCTCTATGTACAAGCGTTCCAGACAACCACAAGTGTTATCCTTTGCAAGGAGACTGCAAAACATCAATCTCTGGTGGGTTTAGTGCTCTGGAATAGCCACCTTGCTCAAACTGTGGTTGGTGATTTTGAAAGGACACTGGATGCTTCCTTTTCTAATTACTTGTTAAGCTGGTATTTCAGATATTTGGATCAACATGTTTTACAGCATCAAGCAAAGTTCTTTCACTCCTTGGCAAAAAAAGTTTTAAAAAACAAGTTTAAAGAACTTTAAAAAATGAATAAACAGCAAAAGGGTAACGAAAACTTTGATTTTAAAAAGTTACAAAAGGACTAAGGGTTGAGTTAAATTTGAAATAGGATTTGGATTTATTTATTATTTATTTATTTATTTATTTATTAATTCGACTTATATGCCGCTCCCTCTCCCAAAGGACTTGGGGCAGCTCACAGATTAAAAGAAATACAACAATAAATTACCTAAAAACCATATTAAACAAACTAAGCCGAATTAACATTAAAACTCCCAAAATTAAAATCAAGAAAGCCCAAGGGGTCAGCATAGCCCAGATTGTAAAAACAGCCAGGTTTTTAACTCGTGGCGGAAGGTACGAGTTAAAAACCCTTCCTGTGGGAATACTTTAGCTTGAATCATTTTAAAAATTTGTAATAAAATAAGACTTTAAAAATTGGACACTAGAGGGAACCAGAAAGAATTAAGGATTACAATTAAAGGAGAAAAACATTTACGCTTTTCTCACATTACAGAATGAACATGTGGAGATGTTGAAGGGCTGTGGTGGCTGCGTCAGCAATGAACTAGGCCAAGGGCACAATAGCTAACTGGCAGCCACAGACCCTAGATACCAAAAGGTTCAATTCTGCTAGGCTCAATTCTGCTAGGATTGGCTAAAATTAATTTCACCATATATGGAGATATCACTCGCCTAATCCAATGGGAATAACACTGTAAGCGCTTCCGCATTAAACCAATAAAGAGGCACCCAAACCTCACTAGGGGCGCCTCACCCGAGTAGACTTCTGTGTGTGCGTTGTCTTCTTGATGCGTTCTGGCCCCTGAGTGGCGACCGCTGGATCGGAACAAATCCGCAACTGGTGAACGTGATCGCAAAAGCGACACGTGAAGGACAAGTGTGAGAGCAGCCTGAGGCGCGCCGGCCGGTCGAGCTGCGCCAGGCAGTCTCTCAGCTCATCGGCCCCTATACGACACCTGAGAGCGGCGGCGTCCCTCTAGGGATTGGTGAGTATGGGTGGAAAGTTGTCCCAGGAGCAGGTTACACACCTGCGGGAGGTTGGGAGGCTAACCGAGACGTCCTGCAAATTGGCAAATAACGGGGATGGAGCTCTCCCCCGACCAAAAACTAAAGAATTGGTGAACCTTTTGACTTTCATTTGGCAACATTGCCCGTCTTACCCAGAAAAGGGCAATTTAAAAATTTCAACCTGGAAGAAATTGGGGGAATATTTGCATGCACCGCCTAGAGCTCCTGCACAGATATTAACTACTTGGCGAGTTGTAATAGAGTGTCTCATGATCCACCATAAGTATGCCACTCCACGAGGCACGGGTTCTGCTCCTCCCCATATGAGCCCTTGCCGAATAAACCCACACCTCCATGCCCAACCAACGCTCTTCCAGAGAGTAAAACCCCTTTGGCCCCGGATCCCCCAGGCGGAGGTCATTTAATTAGGGCTGTTCTTAGCGCTAGAGAGCGGGGTGAGCTGTCCCCGGAAGACATGGAGGTTTGCGCGGCTTTCCCCGTTACATTCTTAGTGCCAGCCGGTGCACCGGCCGGCGCAAATGCCGTGCCTTTCTCGACCCCCTGACATTTAAGTTGGTTAAAGAGATTAAACAAGCGGTGAAAGACTATGGGCTGCACTCCGCTTCACTCAAGGCATACTGAATGCTCTTACTACGGCCACCACCGACATGTTAGTGGCAGATTGGCAAATGCTTTTAACATGCTTCTGACCCGTCACAGTACGTGGTCTGGTGGTCGATCGAAATATGCAAACATCGCAATACAAGGGGTTTACCAAATAATGTTGTTAGGGATGATGTCCTGGGGTGGGCACTAGAGCGACTGCAGCGCTCCAGATGGCCTCCGACAGGGCAGCCTTCCCCATCATCAGGCAGTGTGCCATGGCTGCCATCAGGCAGTAGATGATTCCACCTCGAAGCCCATTCAAACATTCTCCAAAATTTTCCAACAGCCTAACGAGAACTATTCGGAGTTCCTCAGCCGACTACAAGTCGCTTTACAAGCATCGCTGACAATACCAATGGCAAAGCATTGGAGTTAGCCCTGAAGTTGGCAGGATTAGCCCTGAAGTTGGCATATGAAAATGCCAACTCCGATTGCCAAAAGTGCTCCAGCCCATTGCCAACAAGCCAGGGGTGACCCTTGCAGACTTCCTGCAAGCGTGCAGAATCATCGGCACCACCCACATAAAATGGAGGCGCTGGCGGCTGCGCCGTGGCTCGCAGTCCCCACCCCCTCTCCAGGTCGCCCCGAGGCTACCCGCCCGCCCGCATGGGAATTGCTTCAACTGCGGAAGCCAGGCCATTTTAGAGCACAGTGTAGAGCGCCTCCTCGCCCTCCTAGGGGCGATCCCTGCCACACCATGCCCTAAATGCAAAGGCTTATCACTGGGCAGACCAATGCCCAGATGCCAAGCCGTCGGGAAACTAGAACTGGGGGAATCAGCTACCCCCGCTCCCAAGGCTGACTATAGCAAGCCATTAATAAAAATTGTCATGTCGAGGATATAGAGATGGACATTCCGGGCTCGGTCTATTTCTTGCCCACAAAACTGCACCCGGACACACCCTCCCCACCGGATACACCTCTGCTGGTTTACCCCATTAGAGAATTAATGGTGCGAGGCATCCTAGCCTCCCCTTTTTTGCGAGAACAAGAGGACTTCTCTTCCCTAGCCATGGTAGCTATTGCCAGCCATCCAGACATAATGAGGGAAGGGGAATTGGTAGCCACGGCTGTTCAGTTGCCCCCAATTGACAATTTGGATGCCATGGCATTAGAACGCCCCCTCACGAGCGGCAAGCCTATGCTAGAGGTGCGGATCCTTGACCGTGTTTTTTGTGGCCTCCTTGATACAGGAGCCGATGTCAGCGTGATCCGCACCACAGACTGGCCTGCCGAATGGCCCACTGACTCTGCCCCCGCGGTTAGAGGAGTGGGAGGGATCCAAGAGCCATCCGCAGCCGCAACTGGCTCCCAGTCACAGGTGATTCCATATCTCACCCCATTTATATCCGCCCGGTAATCCTCCCCTTGCACATCAATCTTTGGGGGCGGGATCTCATGGAACAGTGCCATTCCAAAATCATACTTGATTGAAAAAATGCTCAAGTTACAATTAAAACATCCACCCCAGTATGGGTAGATCAGTGGCCCTTGACTAGGGATAAGGTAACAGCCCTCACCTCATTGGTATCAGAGCAAATGACCAAAGGGCATATTGAACCATCAGTGAGCCCATATAACACCCCAGTCTTTGTGATTAAAAGAGATCAGGCAGGTGGCGTTTATTGCAGGATCTCCGAGCCGTTAATGCCATCCTGCACCCTATGGGCCCCCTTCAAGTAGGGCTACCCAATCCTAATCTTATCCCCAGGGATTACGATCTGCTCATCATCGACCTCAAGGATTGTTTTTCTCCATCCCCTCTGTGAAGAGGATAGACCTTTATTTGCATTCACCATGCCTGTCCTGAATAATTCTCATCCTTCCAATCGCTTTCAATGGACAGTGCTGCCCCAGGGTATGCTGAACAGTCCCACCATGTGTCAATATTATGTGAGCAAGGTGTTAGAGCCCTTTAGGAAAGCCCATCCTTCCTTTCTAGTCTACCATTACATGGATGATATTCTCATCGCTGCCCCTGGTCCCCTGGGACCGCTTCTGCTACCTTTTCCCAGCTTGCTGACCTCCTTGCCCAGGGGGGTCTCCACATTGCCCCAGACAAAGTCCAGACAGCTGCACCCTACTCCTACCTGGGTCATAAGCTGTTACAGTCCGCCACCACCCTCCCTGCCAAAATTGGATTTACCCCTCGCCCCACCTTGGTCCAACTACAGCAATATTTGGGCACAATTAATTGGGCCCGCCCTTACCTGGGTCTGACTACCGCAGAACTGTCCCCCTCTTTGCAGCTCACCCTTGGAAAAATCCTAGCGATAAAATTGTCTTGCAACAACCCCAAAAGGGCCATCGCTGTCATTAACAAAGCAATGTCCATTACTTGGGTAGACAGGGCACAGGCCAATCACCCCTGTCCGCAACAATCCTTGCCACCCCTAAACTCTTTACCGCCGCCCTGTTCCAAAAAACGAGTAAGATACTAATCCTGGAATGGATCCACCTTCCCCATACCCCGAGAGCCTCTATTACTACTCGCCAATCCCAGGTGGCGCTATTGTTAGGAAGGATTAGACATCGTTCAGTAGCCTTACTCGGCATAGAAATAGGGACCCTGTATGTGCCCTTTTCACTCTTTATCTGGGAATCACTGTATCGTACCTCTCAAGAGCTGCAATTTGCCCTAGCAGACTGGCACGGAGAGGTGTCCTGTCACCCCCCACCTGACCCCCGATTCCAGATGGTGCGGGCTCTCCCCTTTAATTGGCAACCTCTCATATCCCCAACCCTTGCCTGCGGCCATCACTGTGTTTGCTGATGGCAGCAAGACACAAGGCGCATGCGCCTGGCTACACGAGGGCATCTGGAAGACGAAAACAACACCACCACAAAAATCTGCTCAGCGTGCTGAACTAGCCGCTGCAATTTTGGCTTTTCAGCTTTTTCTAAAGTCCCACTTAATTTGATTCTTGATAGCATGTATGTTTCTCAGATTGTCTCCACAATATTTGACTCATACCTATCACCATCTATTGAACCTGACTTATTGGCATTATTTTGTACTCTGCAGTCCCTAATCGCAGAACGAAATTGTCCATTTTTTGTTGCTCATATTAGGAGCCACCAACCTTTCCCTGGTATGCTCCAAGAAGGTAACAATAGGGCAGACGATGCAGCTGCACATTTGATCTTGCCTTTACAACCTGTGACACCTTGGGAAAGCCACTCATACTTTCACCAAAATACAAAAGCGCTCATTAAGCAATTTGGCATTACAGCTGCTGAGGCAGCAGCCATACGGCAGCAATGCCCTACTTGCAGTCAGCAGGCTACTGCCATTCCCATGGGAGTCAACCCCAGAGGAACTCAGGCCTGCCAAATATGGCAAATGGATGTCACCCAATATGCTCCTTTTGCCCCTGGAAATTTATGCATGTTTCCATTGATACATTTTCAGGGTTTATTATGGCTACTCCTCAAAGAGGAGAGGCTTCTAAACATGTGATCAATCACTGCATTCGAACCTTTGCTTCACTGGGACGCCCAAAGAACTAAAAACAGATAATGGTCCTGCGTATACAAGCTCTGCTATGTCAGAGTTTTGCAATCGATGGGACATTATCCACAAATTTGGAATTCCTTACAACAGCCAGGGCCAGGCCTTGGTAGAGCCAACCAAACACTTAAACATGCCCTCAATCGATATTGAAACAGGGGAAAACCCCCCCTGGCCTCCCAGCGATACAAAATACCTTGAATTTATGCCTATATACCTTGAATTTTGTTAATCTAACTGGCCACCCACTAACTACCGCTGCAGAGCCATTTTCTCCCCCTGCAGATCAGCCTAAGCCACAGGTTTATTACCGTCACCTCCCGGACCGGGCCTGGAAAGGCCCCGCCAGCCTCATCACCTGGGGACGGGGACGCAGCCATACAACTGCCTGATCGAGTGCTATGGGTCCCAGGTCGCTGTGTTAGCCCCTTCCTGCCTAACACCGAATCCCCTCATTGATGTGCTGGTTTTGCCACTGCCTTTGTGGCTGCTGCTGCTGTGCTCACTGCATCGATTGCATCTGCTGCACCTCCTGCACAATCCTCTGTGATATCGTCATAATAGAGGAAGTCTTAACCCCCTACCTGCAGACCTTTGCTGATCGGCCACCGACATCCTCTCTGCTCCTCACGCCGACGGTTGCTGCTGCGCTGCGCAATAGAATAATCCACGACCATGATGATTTCCCTATTCCTTCTCCTGCTGGACATGCCCTTTATCTCCTTTGCTCTCCTGAGCAATAACCGCAATGAGCATCGACCTCACGATGTATCCTGGCTTATTACTGATGCTTATGGACAAACTCTGAACTCTACCTTTAATCGGACTATCGTGGATTCCTGGTTCCCTGATCTATATTTTGACTATGGACAGATGCTGCTAGGTGTGACTGCATATAACCACAGTAGCGATGCCCCCTCTCCTAGTCCTGGATTTGTCCACAAATGCCATTTTTATGTCTGTCCCGGCCACATGACCACGCTGACTACAGATATAGATGCGGGGGTTTCTGACTACTTTTGCAAACATTGGGACTGTGTGTCATCTGGCAACATCTGGTGGGATCCCCCTATGAAAAGTGACTACATAAGGCTGCAAAAGGGATCGAAATACGTGCCATGCCCAGGGTATGGTAGGAGGACTTGGGAAGAAGACGATGACTCCACGGGGTGGGATGATTGGCCCCTCTGCAACCCTGTCAAGCTTTCGTTCACATCAGAAGGCAGGAAATATAAAGGGTGGGATAGGGGAGTCACCTGGGGGGGAAGGATATATGCAGCTGGGTATGATTATGGCAATATCTTCACCATCACTAGAAGAGTTGCTCTCCCCTAGTCCCCGCTTGGACCTAACTCCAAGGTTGTACAATACTCATTCTTACAACCCCGTGCCTCAACTCCCCACCCTCTCCTTTCCCTATTGAACTCCACCTTCTTATTCCTTAATGCTTCTCAGCCAAATTGGACAACTTCTTGTTGGCTTTGCGCCTCGGCTGTGCCCCCTTTTATGAGGCTGTAGGTAGTATCGAAACCCCTCCATGGATAAGTCTGACAGTAATTGCCGATGGAGGAATGGCACCCAAACCCTCCATTCCCTTACCGGCACCGGCCGCTGCTTGGGAAATGTTCCCCATAACTACTCTTCCTACTGTGATAATACCACCAAACTTTACAATGGGACACATTATGTGCCAGTCTGGCAGCCCTACAACAATTCTGATAAGCACAGAGCAAACTTTACCGCCAGCTTTAAAGACTTTTTCTTCCTCCCAGGGCCCGTTTCCTGGTGGGCTTGTTCCACAGGGCTCACCGCCCGTGCACGGACCCACTCTTGCTTCTCAACAAGGGTTCTGCATCCAGGTTCAGATCCTGCCAAAAATCCTATACTACCCTCCGGACCAAATGCTGCAACAGTATAGCTCTCCCCCACGCCTCCAGAAACGCGAAGTGGTTACAGTCCTGACCTTATCGGTATTGCTGGGATTGGGGGTGGCGGGAGCCAGCACTGGCATCACCGCCCTAGTCGCTGGAAGGCAACAATATTATTCTCTCCGACTAGATATAGACACTGACCTAGAAAGGATTGAAACTTCCATCACTCATCTTCAGCAATCCTTGACCTCATTATCTGAGGTTGTTCTGCAAAATAGAAGGGGTTTGGACCTTCTCTTTCTGCAAGAAGGGGGTCTTTGCGTGGCATTGAGGGAAGAATGCTGCTTCTATGCAGATCATTCTGGTATCGTGGGAGACTCCATGGAAAAACTAAGGGAGGGATTAGCCCAGAAGGAAAGAACGTGCAGAACAGCAATTCTGGTACCAAAATATGTTTAACCTCTCCCCTGGCTGACAACCTTGCTTAGCGCCATAGCCGCCCCTTGATTTTGCTACTTCTGGTCTGTGCTGTTGCACCTTGTGTCCTTAATCGAGCCCTAAGGTTCATAAAATCTCGCCTAGCCACCGTGGAGGCGATGGTCCTCGCTGCCCCCGAAACAGTTGTGCTCCTGAAAGCTCCCTATCAGCATTCCTCGGACGAGGAGGCTGCCCTGTAACTGAAACATCAAAGGGTGGACATGCCAAAAGGGAGGGAGCTCCTTGGAGGCAGTGCCTGCCTTAGATGTAGGCTGCAAAATTTAAACAAAAACAGAGGAGATGTGGGAACGCTGTGTGAAAGAGCTGTGCCCGGGTGGCGTCAGCAATGAACTAGGCCAAGGGCACAATAGCTAACTGGCAGCCACAGACCCTAGATACCAAAAGGTTCAATTCTGCTAGGCTCAATTCTGCTAGGATTGGCTAAAATTAATTTCACCATATATGGAGATATCACTCGCCTAATCCAATGGGAATAACACTGTAAACGCTTCCGCATTAAACCAATAAAAGAGGCACCCAAACCTCACTAGGGGCCGCCTCACCCGAGTAGACTTCTGTGTGTGCGTTGTCTTCTTGATGCGTTCTGGCCCCTGAGTGAGCGACCCGCTGGATGCGGAACAAATCCGCAGACACAGGACCCTCGTCCGAGTCCTCTCCAAGCTCCCTGACTGGTCCCCGTTCTACCACACAGTCCAATTTCGCTGCCATCTACACTGGCTGCCAGTGAACCACAACACCACTCTTTGGATCATCCTGCCTTCCAGGGTAAGATCTGCCCCCAACATCCTATCCTTCAATAAGAACCTAAAGACCTGGCTCTGCAAGCTGGCCTGAGGACCCTATGGGAAAGTTCTACTCTAGAGGTGGTTATTTAGATTGACAGATTTCACTTCTCCTCCATCCCCAACTCTGCTCCCCACCTGCCCATGTACTTTTAACTAGCCATATTGATGTATTTTCTTGGTTTGCTTCTTCTTGGTTTGTTTTATGGTTCCATTATTTTATTTTATTGTTCTATTATTTTACTTTAGTGTTGTTTAAACTTACTTTTTATTTCTTCATTTGTTATTGTTATAAGTTCCCAAGAGTAGCCCTGTCTCAAGATGGAAAATAAATTTAATAATAATAACAACAACAACTATAGCAAGGAAATTATGAACTGAATAGAGAGCATAAATGGAAAGCTGGGATATATAACACAAGGGACAACGAGTGATCAAGACGCCCAGGAAGAGGAGCCAACTGAAAGAGTAGATGAAAAAAGGGAACAGACAAAACAAATGAAACAAGATGATAAGAAAGAGATAATAACTAAAATAATAAGGATTGATGGCATAAGTCAAGGGGAGAGTACTCTAAGAAACTTAAAAAATGAACCAGAGAACCAGGAAGATTTTTCTGGAAGATAGGAGCAAGAACAATATTTTGAAAACTAGACAATGAAAAAGGGCAGAGAAGGGAAAAATGTTTAAAATGAGTAGTCAAGATGTGGAAGCAGATAGAAATAAAGATCCAAGAGAGGAATATGAGAGGCAAGCTAAGAAACAAACAATTACAGCTTTAAAGCGGATAAGAGATGATGGAAAGGGAATATGTTTAAATACAGTAGTGGCACAATCAAAGCTAGAATAAGGACAGAAACTAAAGAGGGGGATTAATAAAATGCACATTTTTATATAATAAGGAGAAGTAATAGTAAAAGGGGAACTCAGAATTTGAATGACAGTATTACTAAGTATACTTAAATAATATGGTGACTGGCATAAAAATAATATATAGAACTACTGATTAAACAAATAATGAAAGATTATAATTCAATATGAATGTGTATGTTTGTTAAATGAAACAAATATGATTAAAATATCTTATTTGTATCAAAATGTGTATGAAATGCAGAATATGGTGATTGACATAAAAATAACATACTGAAATACTGAATAATCAAATAATGAAGGATTATAAATTGAATAAGCAAATGGAAGATTTGAATTTAACATAAATGTATTATTATTAGAATTATATAAGCTTGCTAAATGTAATAAATATGATTAACAAAATTTTATTTGTATTAAAAGTTATGATACTTAGAATAGGGTGATTGGCATAAAAATAACACATTGAAATACTGAATGACTAAATAATAAAAGATTATAATTTAGTATGTGTATTATTACTACAATTATATAAGCATGTTAAGTGAAACAAATATGATCAATACTATTTTATTTGTATCAAAATGTATTACACTCAGGTGCCACACTGTTCACACTGATATGTTTGTAAAAATAAAAATAAATAAAAAACTTGGGGAAAAAATCCTAGCAAAAAAACCTTAAATTTACACAAAATACACTAAATCAGATTTATTAGGCAAGTATAATGGAATAAATTATAATTGTAGCTCTGGCTCTGCCAGCAGAGGATCCGTAATAGCATTGCATTTTACTGGAACTGTTCAACACAACACAACAACACAACTTCATTAGACTTTTTTTTAATTTCCAAGAGATACTTTCTATTTCATAATGAATTCTCCTCCGCAACAAGATGAATCAGTACCATATTTAAATTTGATTTAAATAAAAGTTTGTTTTCTAATAATGTCTTAAATTTCACAAATTTCAACTCAGTCTTTAAAATATCATTGATAGAGTGGGAAAAATAGAAGTCTTTAGTATCTCCAAAAAAATAATCTAATCTAACATACTCCAACTTGTCAAATTTCACTTTCATAAATTGTATCCATGATCACCAACCTCATAACAGCAAAAAAGGTAACATTTAGCAAGGTGTGTAATTTAACAAGCGGCAACTATCTGACAAAAATCCTTCTTTATAGTGTAGTGTATCCTTCTCTAAAGAAAGAGTGTGCAGTTCTCCTTTTATAGTTCTACTTTTATAGTAGAACTTTTATAATACAGTATTCCACAGTACTGACTATGCCTCTTGCTAAGGAGAGAGAAATAAAATTTGCTTTTAACTGACAGGTTCAGTCACTCTTACTAATATATATATATATATATTCTGACTTTACGAATTTCCCAAGAATAATATAGGGATAACACAGCCATCTTAACATTGAGTATATACATACTTTGAGACTTATTATAATGAACCCCTTATGGTTACAGTCCAAAAATTGGTGATATTTTACTGAGAAACAGGTTAACTTAAAAGGAGAATGTTAAAAATAAAAGAGGGATGTAACATAGATCAGTATTAAGCCAGACAAGAAAAACAAGCTACGGCATTATTTGACTTAGCCCTGTGTTTTCTCAAGTACTTGATTTACTAGTTATTGTCCAAGAAGTAAGACATTAAACTCCTTACTTATCTAAGATATTAGGATTTCCTTAGTTTACATGTACAATCTTTAAAACTTATCGTCTGCATACAGAAGACCTACAATTGCTAACAGAGTACTTTTGCTGATCTACAAGGGTTTGTGTATAATTTAACCATATTCATGTAAATTACTATGAAATATGCTTTCTTTCAGACAGGAACTTTCCAATGGTTTTCCAGTCATTTGAATATTAGTTATAGTCAGGGGTGGGATTCAAATTTTGTAACAACCAGTTCTGTGGATGTGGCTTAATTTATGGGCGTGGCTTGGCGGTCATGTGACTGGGTGGGCATGGCTTGGTGGTCATGTGACCAGGTGGGCATGGCTTGGTGGCCATGTGACTGGGTGGATATGGCCAGGTGGCCATGTGACTGGCAAACCAAATACAAGTGGTCCTCACTTAATGGCTTGTTGCTTAGCAAGTGTTCTAATTTATGATTGATCTCCCCAGAGCTACTTGACCTCTTTTGGGAGTTTTGACAGCCATACACACATACACCCTTCTAAACCTGCTATTCTATGATTCTGTAAGGATCTCCTGCTGGAGCAGGGGATTGGACTAGATGACCTCCGAGATCCCTTGCAGGCTGGCCCTAGATTGCTGTGTTGCTTCAGTCTTCTGAAGCCAGGGTTTGTGTCCTTCCTTCCTCTCCTTTTTTTTCTCTCTCCTTCCCTCTCCTTCCATGTATTTATCAATCCATCCATATATCTCATTCACTTTCTCCTCTCCTCTCTCTTTCTTTCTTTCTTTTCTCTTTCTTTCTTTCTTTCTTTT